>VYZV01012482.1:85884-114771 GCA_013401275.1 Pandion haliaetus | reverse complement strand
GGTCCGACATTTTGGCACGCGGGTCCGACATTTTGGGGCAGCGAATTCTTCCAGCAACTTCTTAAAGGGGCCGCCTCTGCAGCCCCCCTCCCCTGCCACCAAGGAAAACCGTGCCACACAAACCCATAACATGAGGTATTGAGAAACCGCAGATCTGATCAAAACCAGACCGCTCTCAGATAAATTTGTAGTGCTGGATGAATTGCTTCAGTTCTCTAAACACTTCTAAGACTGGGATTCAAGACAGCCAACACATAAAGTCAACCCAAGCCAAGGAACAGGAGTGAATGAAAAAAAGGATGTGTGAAAATCTATCACTGCTGGTCTTGATACCTAGTTGCAATCCCAAGTGTGGTGTCAGGCAGAGTTCTGAATGTAAAGCTTTTAAAAAAATATGTTATTTGGACACATATGCTATGCATTGGGGAAGGTGAACTACTTCAGTGCTTTTTGGAAAGCTGGCTAGGTGGGTGGTGGTTCTTTAGGTGGCAGTTGGTGATCTCTAGTAAAAGTAACTGAATATTTGTCTTTTGGTTAGGCTTCAGAGACCTGTCTTGAGGATATATATCAGGCAAGTGACAGTTGCAGTCTTTATATTTTAGTGGTGAGATTTTTCTGTTACCTTTATTCTTTTTTTTGTTGATGAGAATTAAGAGCGCAGAGGAGAACATTCCAATTATAGTTGCTTGTAGGGTTCATTTCCTCTCAGAAATTGATGTGGAAATATGTATCTCAAAAATAATGAGTTCTCTCTTTGTGAAGGCAGAGTCATCATCATTATCAAAATGTCACTGTCGTGAAGATCAGGTGGGGTTTTAAGGATGTGGTAATTGTGATGTTACTTCTTTTTGTTTTCTGACTGACACAGTCTTAATTAGCTGTGTGTTGGGGACTGGGTATAACTTGTACACCCCCAAAATAGAACATTTTAAATATTTATTCAACAAACACATTTGAAGGGTGAAGGAAAAGAAGAGCTGCATCCTCCACAGGCTGTGTTTATCTGGAGAAAAGTGGCTTTTGTATTTAGGAGAAAAACCTAGAACCTGGGAAGACCACATTTTGGGTCTCAGTCACCTGTCTCTAGCATTGGAAGGAGGTTACACTGCCGGGAAGGTGTGCACTTAAAGATTGTTGGAATTCTCAGGATACCGTGGTCAGAGCATGCACAAATGCTCAAACCTGAGGTAACTGCTGCGGAGCTGTTTGTAGCTCCTGTATAGAGCAGGTTTAAGAGCTATATTTTTTTTCAAAAGGTTAGGCAGTAGGTCTTATGCAAAACATAAAGTAAGTTTACAGGGCCAACTTAATAGACCTGAGACTTAGCCCAAAGATCTAGATATCTTAGCTAGAATTTATCTAACATATACAGAATCTTACAGCTTAGAATTTGGGCACATTTTCATGAGTACAGACAAAGGTGCAGACATATTATCCTGGCTACACTCTGTCCAGCTCCCTTAAAGTTACTCCACATAACAGTTGTAGGAGTTTTTTAAGAGGAACAAACCAGCATTATTCTTCTCTAACTTAATTTAGAAAAAAGCTAAGTGATTTCTTCTTTCAGAAGATTTCAACTTGTGTTATATTTTTAGTATATGCATTTTTTTTTTAAGTTAGTTAAAATATCTCATTTTAAGCAATGGAAGAATGATACTAGAAAGTAGTGGTGGAAGGTGTTGGATGGTCTCAACAAGTGGCATACCTACAACAAGAAAGGTTTCCTTTTAGCTTTAATCACAGGAATAGTTCAGGTTTCTGACAAGACTTGACTATTTTTTTCTTGTTAAATATGGTCTTGTAAATATGGAGTTATGCCATTTCAGTTCGTGGAAACCCTGTGTGATTAAAGACCTTGACACCAGCTGTAGAACTGATTGTGAGTCATCAGCCTCATCTTACCTGTGTGTTGGAAAGTGTCTGGATGCATGCTGTTCATAGGAAACCTGCAGGAATTAAAAGGAGAGGAATTAGCCTGGCTGACTGAGTGACAAGAACTGGTGGATGAACTGTCTTGTGCATTGCCTTGCAAGTGTGAGGCCAGAGCAGGCCCCTGGTGACCGGTAGTATGGAGCACACCATGAAGCACATGTGCCATACAAATTCAGGTCCCAGCCAGGAGGGACCCTGGAGAAGCCCACTTTTTTCCAATGCAGGTACAGTGAAAATATCTCCCGAGTACAAATCACCATGATGATACTGAAAGATTTCTCTTGCTCAGCATGGCAGAGTTGTTGCCTAATCCACTCTTCTCATGTAGCTCCTTTGGCTCTTTGTGTTAAGGTTTCCCAAGAGCAGGTTGCAACATTTTGTGTGTCAGATTTCGCTATGAATGTCAATGATTTCACCAATTCTGTCTTACATTAGTGGTTTGCAAACTCTTGCAAAGCAGCATGAGAGTGTCTTCTGCCAAATACACTGAGATAGCAACCCCAACACGCTTCATGTTTTCTTATTAATTCTTTCCCTTTCTGCAAAGACGTCCTCCTGTGACATAAAGTCTTCTAAAAAGCTATGAATTCCTTCAATTGCCACGTGCCTTATCATTTGTAATAAAATGTATATATTAAAAAAAAAAAAAAAGCCCTGCAAAATAAACACGAGCTGCTTTGCTAAATACCAAACACAACTGTATGCAAGGAACTGTATTCACTTCAGTAAAAAGAAAAAGAAGTTCTTTTGTATGAATGTTACAGGAACTCAGATGGTCACAATTGTTTCTGAACCTTATTTTGCCTCCTAATCTGAGGCATGTTAGATCTCAAAGTTTTCCAGCAGCCTAAACCACCAAGAGAGCTAGGAAAGAGGTATAATGCAGCCACTGTGCAGTAAGGACAAAGTAAATGTGAGAGAGAATCTAGATGCAGTCCTGAAACCAAACTAATGTGTTTCCCCTGTTGCAGCTATCAGCAGCTGGGATTGGCTGACTGACTCAATGGCTAGTGGGAAAAAGATACTAAAGAATTTAGCACACAGAGAAGAAGGAGAGACAGATGGCAATAGACTGGCCGATCTTCAGCTGAGAGGTCTGAAAGACATAGTATATGGAATTTCTGATAGAAGATGTGTTAGAGAAAGGCAGAAATGTTACCAGGTAACTGTAAAGTAGCAAAGGTATTTTAGAAAGGTGCAAAAACTGATCCAGGCATCTAAGTGTGTGTTGGTCTGCTCTCAGCAGGCTTTAAAATAAAATGTGAAGGAGAGAATAATACAAGGAGGTAAATGGAATGAAATGTCACATCTTTTTAATCAAAGGTAGATTATCTCAGATTAAAGAAAGATCATTTGTGATAAATTCTGTGGTATTTTTAGGCAAAAGGAATGGATAGAACTATTCTATCTTGATTGTATTTGATATACTGCCTTGTGGGAAATTATTAATTAAGTTGGACACGATAAGAATCATTAAAAGAACTGAAAGTGGCTAAGGAGAGTAGGGGAGTAGTCAGAAGACAATGGGGACTATCAAAAGGGAAGTATTGGAATGAAGTTACTACTAGTTTTTTTTTTTTTTTTAAGATTCAATTTTGAGAGCAGCCTTGTTAATAATTTCATTAATGATGTTGATAAGAGAATTAGGAGAATGACAGCGATTCTGGTTACACAAGTTTAGACAGCATAGTTAATGGAGAGGAGGATAAGAATATCAAATGGGAAAAATTAGATGACTCCCAGGACAAGAGAAATAAAGTGGCTAATATTTAAAATATTAGAGTGCAAGTTCATGAATTAATTTGAGAACTCATAGCATCTTGTTATCCTATAACAGACTTATTGGGAAAAGATGAAGAAGAATACAACTTGAATGTTTTAACTGGTTTTAGGAGGACTATGAGTCTTGTAGATAATGCGCCTAGAAAAAAGTGCAAGCTTATATATCCTGTATGATATACTCAATAAAGCTGTACAAGGTTATGCAGACCTCATCTCAAAGACTCTACAGTGTTGGTTATCTGCTTTCTAAGAAAAATGAATCGAGGCCTAACTAGTTGCTGAGAAAAGCTACCAAGATGGTCAAGATAAGAGAGGGCTTACCACAGAAGGGAAAATAAAACAACTTGGCATGTTTAATCCTGCAAAGCAAAGACAGAGAGGATATATGTTGCCTCCTTTTAAAGAGATTGGAAAGATAAAGATACTGGGGAGGTAAACAATACTGATGGAAAAGTGATGTTCAAGCAAAAGGAAACTTCTTTTGGCACAAGAATCCTGTTAATGCATGCGGATTGGAAACCTGAAAAAGTTTTCTTGCCATCAGGGCAAAAGTTGCTTCACTGGATGGTGCATGATCAATGAAATAATCATTTATTTGTCGTAACTCTCTGTGAGAGCAAAGTACTGGATTAGTTGCCTAAGGAGGTCTCTTGCAATCATATGTTGGCCAAGCAATTGCCATTAAAAGTGTAAATAATATAGTTAACTCTTCTAATGATCTTTCTTTAGCTGAGTATACATTGAAATGAACTGGTATGTTCTTAAAATGAAGTAAAAATTACATTGATTGAAGTACGTGAGTAAGGCCTTGTTCTGAAGTACAAGGTGAAGTTTGGAGGGAGGGGGGATTTTTATTTTTTTATTTCTTGAAGAAGGAATATCAATCTTTGTTCATCTTTTGAAACTTCACATTCCGGAATCAGAGCAAGTGGAGGGAATTCTTGCAGGTATGATTTTTAAATAATATTAGAAAAGGGAGATGGCAGCCTTGTATGTTTTATGTAAGACATACAAGTGGGTAGAGTACCACAAAGCACTGGAGCAGTGGGCTGGAAGTAGGAGGGGAGACTGTTCATGACTTTTATCACATAGTGAGGGTAACAAGGAATGTCGCCTGAGTGCATGTACACTGAGGCTTCTTTGGATGAGGAACTTGCCTTCAAACTCTTTCTATTCTAGAAGATCTTTTCTGCCGTTTAAATGAGAAACAGGAATAGATGCTCTGCGTGCTTAGTGTCTGGTTTCATACCAGCTAGAACTGACAGAAACAAGGAACATGTAGAGCTGTAAGTCAAACAGAGAACCTGCCCTATGAGGAAAGTCTGAAGGATTTAGGTCTTTTCTCCCTGGAGAAGAGAAGGTTCAGGAGAGGACCTCATCACAGTATTCCAGTACTTAAAGGGTCGCTACAAAGAGGATGGAGACTCTCTCTTCGTAAAGAGCCACAGGGAGAAGACAAGAGGCCATGGATACAAGTTGCACCAGGAGAGGTTTCATCTTGATATGAGAAAGAAATTTTTTACAGTGAGAACAATAATTGACTGGAACAACCTCCCCAGGGGCACGGTGGAGTTCCCATCACTAAGTTTTCAAGATGTGACTGAACAGGGTGCTAGGTAATCTGGCTAGTCTCTTCTTCCCACAGAAGGCTGGACCAGGTGATCTTGCAAGGTCCCCTGCAACCTCGGCTGTTCTGTGTTTCTAGGAAATATGCTAGCAAGCTAGAAACATCTCCGCAGAAGGCAGCCTGATTCTTGTGCTCTTCGCAATAGCCAATGGCATGAGGGCCAAACAGACCTGCAGCTCCAGCCTGGTTCTGTGTGCAGGAGTGCATTGTGCGTGGCTCTGTCTTCTGGTCGCTTGTGGATGTGTGTTTGGCAAACAGCCTATGTATGCATGTGGAGGACCCAAAGATGCCACCAAATAGTCATATTTCTAATTGATACCTTATTCACATGTTGTATAACCAATATGCTGAAAGTTGGTGTTTTGTAATGTACAATACAAATTGCAAAGATCTGGCTCTTTTTAAACAGGTTCTTGTTAACATGCTTTGCCATATGTCATTACGATGGTGTATCTTTCTAGAAGGTATCTTAAAAAATGGTCTGTCAAGATCATCTAATCAAGATAACATGTTCTCACCAGTGGAAGAATGAAGCGAATACAATTGCAGAAGGAGGAGTAAGCGGTTTATATCATTGTATTACTTGTTTGGTAATGAAATATGGACATTGTCTTCTGATTTACTGGGAGCACAAGACATATGATGCTCCCAATTAAGTGAGATCAGATAGGACCAAAAGTCACAGTAAAGCTGAAAGTGACAAATCACCAGAAATTTTCCTGTTCCTGCTAGAAACTTCCAGTCAGGTGGTACTTGACCACTGCCAGTAACCGAGTGTTTCATAAAGGCAGTGGTTCTTCAGGCCATTACTGTAGCTGTTAGTTCCAACAGCAAGATCAATGTAATAGAAGCGCTGAGCCAATCAACTTGCTAAGGCCTAACTTTTGGCATAACCTCAACAAGTTTTAGTATCTAAGCATATCATTCTTCAGTGAGAACAAATATATCTATCTCTTGGTATCAGACCAGTAGGTTAGGTGTTAATGACACTTTAGAGAATTTCTTCTCAGTGAAGGTCAAGCTGCTGAATGTAAAATCGTTATTATTTTTCATACCTAGTAGTTCATAAATTTACTACCTGCTACAAGGCTTAATTTCTATAAAATCTGAGAGATTTTTAACCTACAGATGCTGCCTTCTAGTGGAGAATCCAATCTCAAAGACACTGAATGTTTTACGTGGGAGGTGCTCACAGCCATTCCCCTTCATGCTCTCCCACCTCCTGTGATCTGCTGTTTACTGGAGCAAAGGATGGAGTCTAAAGAATGCGTAGTTACTCCTTGATTCGATTGATTTTTAAGTATTTTATGCAAAGTGGAACAAGACAAGATGAAGAACACTGAATTTATAATGCCCTAAAAATAATATTTAATGACATCTTTGGGAGATGAATGTTTGAATCCCCTCAGGCAGAGGAAGGATTTGAATGGTGGTCTGTTGCACAATGACAGAACTATTAGATAAGAAGGGCTTGTAACAGTGTTACTTGCTTCTATTCTATCTCCTGTTGGTCAGTCCAGCACAGAATTTGGTTTGATTTTCTTGCAAAAGCCTTAAACCAGAACATTAAAGATAAGGAATTTAAAAGCTGAAAATAAATTAACACAGCATGCAGATGTTTCAGATCAGCAGCTAATTTGTCAAGTTGAGAAGCTTGTACTGCTTCGTGTTGTGTGATGGAGGAGTGGAGGCGCAGCTGCAAAGCCCCTTTGCCGTTGCTGTGGCTACATGGCACCCTGGAGCTCTTCTCCTCTTGCATCTAGGAAGAGTCTGCTTTGAAATGCAACAAAATACCACTGCCCACATCCCTTCCTTCTGGGGTCATGTATATCAAATTCTCAAAGGCATTTCATTGTCTAATTCATAGAATCTTCATAGAATGGTTTGGGTTGGAAGGGACCTTTAAAGGTCATGTAGTCCAACTCCCCTGCAATGAGCAGGGACATCTTCAACTAGATCAGGCAGCTCAGAGCCCCAGCCAATCTGACTGTGAATGTTTCCAGGGATGGGGCATCTACAACCTCTCTGGGAAACCTGTACCAGTGTTTCACCGCCCTCATAATAAAAAATTACTTCCTTGTATCTAATTCATTTACTTTGATGAGGCATGGAGGCCTATGCCCTCTTGGGAATGTAAATCTGTGTCAGTTGCCCCCTACTTTTGAAGAGGAAGGAATATGAACTTTTGTAAAAAAATTAAATACATAGATCTCATGATTGTGGGGGAAAACTCCAAACATAGCTGATCTCTAGATTCACAGACAGCCTGAAACAGTAACTTTGAGACTTGTGTATTTTTTCTCTGAGAAAGGCTCTTGACCTCCCAGACTGTGGGGCATATATGGCTAGTGGCACAGTAAACACTCAGAGATGTGCCAGGTGATGGCAGTAGCCATAGCTCTGCATTTTGTAGAATGATATCTAGTGCTGGGATGTGTGACAGATCAACCCTGATGGAGACTAGGGATGTGGAGATTAAACCTGGGGAATTGGGGGGAGGCCATGTCTTCAAGGTGTTGGTTTGTGGAGGTGGAGAGCATGGTGAGAGGGAAGCACACAGCAGGCATTGGTTTTGAAGTCTTTTTGCCAACTGAAATGCATGTTTGGAGAAGAGAGGTGCTGCCTGCATTGGGAAGAGAGCACAGAAGGAAGGTGGGTCTGTAGAGCATGGGATCCTAAAAGAGCAGGTGGGTGCAGAGGCTTTGGTCCTGCATATGAACACTACCTGGCAATCAGACCACAGTTGCTGCTGTTGCTGCCGCTGAAGGCCACACTCACTGCCACCGCTAATGATGGGACCTGAGCTGACTGGTATCCTTCCTCTGAGGCTTGTGGCACAATGTATACGTTATAGATCAGATCACATTATCCAAATCGTATGTACAATGTGCAACCTGGAGTGTATTGTCAGGATGCAGAAATAGGGAGAAGGTCTGTAATCTGTTGTACATTAGGTTTTGGATTCATCTCAGCAGAATGTGATCACCTGAAAGTTAGACATCTGGTTTCCAAGTGCTTTCTTTGGTCAGGAAGCAGGAATAGGCATCTTCGGGGGGTATTTCTTCCCATCTGTCGTAGACATTTATGTTAGGAGGTCATGAATTACTGTGGGAGATATCTCTTTCTCTACTGACTGTAGATGGAGCCTATATGACAAATTTCAATTACACACCTAAGGCTTGATTCAGCTTCCCACTCATGGCCATCTAGTGACCGTGGAGGCCCCTAAAGATTTCTGAGACCTCACATGGGGTTGGTGAATGCGACATAGGTCACAAGCTGAAGGTCCAGGAAGCATATCCTGCAGAAGCTGAATAGGTATGTATGGGCAATTGGAGTGATTGCCTAATTTCTGGTTACTTCAAGTGAGGTGAGAGGAATCCAGCCATCGGGATCTGACCCCACCCACCTAAAGCCAGTGTCAGTCTCTCAGAAGAATACAGCTGCAGGTGGATCAGCCCCTGAACTCTAGATGTGTAAATTCACAGCCTAGCTTTCTGTGAAGAGTAAACCCGAATACAATTTGTTTTGTTTCTTGTGGGTTTGATCCTGCACTGTTTCTGTTAATGGAAGGTATTCCACAGCATGAATGCATACAGGTTTAAACTTTATTTTTATGTTGGAAAAAAAAAAGAAACTAACCAAGCAAAAATCTCCCAAAAGAATATTCCCCCCTGTCCCCTGACAACATCATATTAAAGACTGTTATACATACTTTGGCACAGTTTATCCCAATTTGACCTGACTGTTGGTCTCCAGCAAGGAATACCCCAAAATGAAATGTCAAGAAGAGCTAATGTTAAGAGTGCTGCCCGCTGGTAAAATAGAGAGGGAAGCCTGCCTGTTGGTTTGTCCAACACTCAAACCACTTAGGAAAGAAAGAAGTACTTGCTCTGCTTTATTAGGGGCATTAAATTCAGAAATGCCTGTAAGAAGTTATATTTGAAAGTGTGAAAATCACATTTAATAGAGCTCTTAAAACATGATGACTGGGTGACTGTTTCTTCTGACAGCCAGCAATTACTTAATCATACAGATTTCTTTCACTGTGTGAAAGAAATGGAGAAAAGCAGGTGATAGTTCCCTTTGGGCATCTGAGGATTTGATAACCTTATTTCTTCAGATGTATTGAAGAATATTACTGTCTCTAATCACTACATCAGTTACAGAAAAGCAATAAAAAAAGTAATCTCAAAGATCCTGGCATTAGTTTGTTTATGTCATAGCCTTTAACTTTATGAAGCATTTTGTGGGAGTGGAATTTGTCATGCCTGATGCAATTGTTCTCTTGAGTCAGTGTAACTAGAGAAATAAATTTGCAGCAAATGGAAGTCAAGAAAGGAATGCAAGCAAATGTAAAAGGAGACATTTTTCTTCCAGGAAGTTTTTACATCAGACTTCTGAAAGATTTTGGCTGGAACATGGATTCTTCAAAAAAAGTAATTTGACACGGGAAGAAATCATGCATTGCATACGTTGCTGGTGCCTGAGTCTGTTTCATTTGTCTTAGTTACAATTTTATGTTTATATGATGGGTATTTCCTGAAACTGTGCAGTGGAAGAAGTCAGTACTGAGGCCATTTTTATTTCCCCACAAGGTGGTACTGTGGTACTGACTATAGAACTCTTGTTTGGCTATAGTTGATTTATTTCTGTAACCCTTCTGCAGATGTTTTAAAGACGCATTTTTGTCTGCGAAGAAGACAGTTGCGGTGTTAGAACCAAATTTCTTAGCAGAATGGTCTTGAGACTGTTTTTTGGTGTGCTTTCTTTTCCCAACTTTTTGTCTCATTAAAAATAGATTTTACTGCAAGTTGCAATTGTCAGAAAAATTCCATTATTGCTGTTTGGACTTTTTCACCTTTTATTGCATTTTTTTAAATCTAATCAGTCTATTTCAGACTCTCTTGTTTTTCAAACTAAAACAATAGCTGTTGTAAGTTTATTCAGAAATTAAGCTCTTTTTTTTTCCCTTTAGTTACATGTAAGTAAAGAGACACCTACAATTAATTACAGGAATGAAAAGAAGTTAAAAACAAATATTCAGGAGAATGCAGTTTTTCCCCTGAAAACAGACCTAACCACTACCAAGCACAGAAACAAAACATAGTAAATTACTTAAATCAACTTCATGGGGTTCTTCCAGTTGCTTGCGGAGGTCTGTAAGATCTGTTGTGAACAGCTCCATGTGTTTGCACACCCACCATCACATTTGAGAACTTGCATCATTTCCATGGTCATGTCTATACTACTACACCACCGTAGTTTATAGCTTATATTAGAAAATGGAATGAGGCTAGAGTAGAGGCCTGAGCACTAGTCTGGGGGTCTGCATACTTTTAAATGGTCAGCATAGTCCTTGGCAGGGCTTTGGCCCAGGATATCAAGTACTGCCCCAGACAGAGTTTATCAGGGTTTGACCATAGCCTGTGCTTTACAGGGAAGAGAGTTAAGCTATATTGATGCAGGCTGTGCAGTGATTATTGGTATTAAGACCAGAGGACAGGCCCTGGCCCATTTTATTCACCAGTATCTATGTAGCCACTAGGACCCACTGAGTCATGCTTGTGCTTAAAGCTAAGCATGTACTCAGGTAGCTTTGGGGCTGCTCAGTTTTAGAAACATGAACTCCTATTTTTATGATCTAGCTTTTACATCTATTATTTTTCTGTGTGTGGGCTGTTTCTATTCATCCCATGTACATGGATAGATACATAGGTTGAAAAAACTTACTGTACAGATGCTGGCTGTACAAGATATGAAGCATCATCACAATCTGTAGTTAAAAGCAGGGGGGGACATCAAAATGGGCTCCAGTTATATGAAATGAGGTTTTTAAATGCACTTGGAGGCTCACATGTAACTTATTTAAAAAAATTATGATATTAGAAAACAGTAATCTGTGCCTTATTTGGTGATAACGAATAGCTTTTTGAAAATAAGTTATTTAGGTTTTTGTAGGTTTTCTATATACTGTTCGTGAGTGGAAGAAATACATTTGAGAGCTGAGTGTGGCTATTACCTTTCAAACCTTCCTTTCAAATAGCATCCCATTCCATGTTCTTGCGCTTCATGGCAGGCCAGGGACTACAACGTGCATCAGGCAAGTGACAGAGACCCCAAGCAAGTCCCGAATTAAGGGGGTGCATCCTTGTGGTACCATACAATCCTTTATCAAGGCAGAGTGAATGCCTTGAGTCCACAAGCAGTCTAGCAGGCCTTGTTTGCCAACATCCACAGCCTTCCCTTCACGTCCTCCAGGTCAGAGGATAGAGCTGGTCCTGCTGGGATGAAAATGGGACAGAAAATACTCCTCTTTTTAGTAATATGTGACTTCCCAGCACTGAGGTGAGGATGTGGGAGGCATGGGAACAGGAGATAGGGGGCTAAAAGAAGAGCTGAAGGGCCACTAGTTACCTGGCAAGTAATATTTGCAAATCAGATCAGTGGGATCTGTTGTCAGTATTATGGTCATATTATTATGCGGGAGGTAACATGAGGGTGGGATAGGAAGAGCCACAAAAGACACTTCTACTCAGACATTCTGTACACTCTACAAATGGGAACCCTTTCTTTAGGCATCAGATCCCAAGCAAAGAATTTCTCTATGATATCTTCTCAAAGCATAAAGCTATGGTCTGTTAAATGCCTGTACACCCTACCCAGAAAATGACCTAATAGCATCTTCAGCTTTGGCTCTGCTTTTGGGCAGTCTCCATCTCTTATTGTTGATAAAGGCTTCTTTCTTCCTACTGTTTTCCGCCATTACAAAGAAGTCCCCCAAATCCTGGAACTTTCCTGCAAATGTACATGACTAAAATAACACTTTCTGCGGGTCCTTTTAGATTTCCGTTTTTTTCTTGATGGAGATAATTAAGAATATTAATTCTACATGAGAGAAAAAAATATATCCAATGGCCTGGGAAGGTGTTCTGGACCTGGGAGCAATGTCTCAAATGTGTTTGAGATCTAACCAAGAAGTATAAGCATGCGTCTTAGGCAGGCTCTTGAGACTGCAGGATGGGAGGAATATGCTTGAAGGAATCACAGTGAAGTGGTTTGCCAGTAGTATATAGATAGGATTGCTGGCAGGGATATTTAGTAACATGGGTATGGTTCTTGTTTCCAGGACTTCGAGTTCATAAAAAACAGGTGAAAAGAGATTAAATGCTTCTCCGACATCATTTTTCCATGTCAGAATTTGCTGTTGGTGCCACAAGTCTTCTTTGCAGGGGGAAAAGTGAGCTACGTAGCTACAAGCAGGAAAGAAGTGTGTGTGTATGCCCTATAAACTGAGAATCTTGTTTCCCTTGACACTGGATCCTGGTAACAGTATTTCTTTGTTCTAAAAAGGCACTTCAGAGATTGAATTGAAGCCATACAAGACAATTTAAGAATCGTACTTCTGAAAGCAGAGGAATATCACATGAAGAGTAGCAGACACTGAAAATATTTGCCCTGTGGCTTCCAGCTTTGGTTTCTGTTCCTAAATGCTCCTTCTCTGAAGCCTAAGAAAACTGTTAAGCTGGCCTCACCTCTTCACAGGCCAGACTTAGCTCACATGCTCTGTGAAACCTCTGCAGACTCTGATGTAAAGCAACTAGAAACCCCAGTGATTTATGAGCCAGTTTGGGCTTTAGGGAACCTCTACTAAAGTACAGCTTTGGTATTACAGAAAGAAAATTAAGGGTTGCCAGTTTGAGATGCCTACCAAAGGGGATGGCAGGATCAAGATTATAAGAAATCTTTTAAGAATGCACTTTAGAGGTAAT
This sequence comes from Pandion haliaetus, assembly GCA_013401275.1. Taxonomy (NCBI): domain Eukaryota; kingdom Metazoa; phylum Chordata; class Aves; order Accipitriformes; family Pandionidae; genus Pandion; species Pandion haliaetus. The sequence continues at coordinate 101,658 of VYZV01012482.1, read as the reverse complement.
AGATCCAAGAAAATGACCTCTGGAAAGTCCCTTATTCTCCTGTAATTTCTTTGTCAGTTGTTTTTCCCAGGTATGTCTGTGTGATGCTCTGGGGTGAAGCAGCTGACCCTCAAAGCTTGGGAGTCAATGTACTTTCCTCTTCTACTGCTTTATCATTTTTTGGAAGAATTCAAACATATATTCTAGTCACCCCCTGAAGAATGGATTCTGGTTTATCTAATAAATGATATAATTTGCTGGTCTGTTCTATCTGGAAATGAAAAAGACCTCAGATAAAAGCCTTTCTTTATTAAGGAGCCAAAGACATTTTAGATCTCATTTGGCCTTCATGCCCTACTCATTCCTCCTCTCTTTATCTAGTGGTGCTTTGCTGATACAGTTATTATCCTTTTCAGCTACTCTAAACATATATTATTAATTCTGCAACAGGCTTTCTACCTCCAGCCCTTTTAATAGTAAGCTCACTAACATCCTGTAAGGCTACATACCCTAGGAACACCCTGCATGTTTCTCACCCAGTATGCATACTCTGATTCGCTCTGAATGGTCCCTTTGGGCCATCCCCTTCTTGCTGTATTCCCTTGCCTTCTCCTTTCTCCTTGCTGTGCTTTACTATCTGCATCCCTTCTTCTGTATCAGGAAAACCTCTTTATCCTCATTTTCTGAATGTTTTTTTTTTCCATTCATGAGGAAGCAAAAAAATCAGGGAAAGAGGCAGTAAGACTTGGAATTGAATCCCACCTCTGAGGTGGGTTCAAGACCTAGGTTGAAATATTTCAGTGAGTGTCCATTTTGACATTACAGCCTGCTTTTTGCATCATGGTTGGCCTAGACTATCGTAATGGTCATATTGACCACCTTTAGGAGAATGTTAGCTCGAAGGCTGGATTTCAAATTGGTAAGTGACGAGGGTCAAGGCAGAGTGACTCTCCGATGGGGAGGACTGTGAGAGGGGGACCTGGCACCCCTCAGAGTCCAGCAGCCATCAACAGCGCTTCCCAAGGAGCCATGGCAGGGGAACATCAAGCACTGGTCCTGAAACCAAATGCATCAATGTCAGCATCGTCCTTGGTAGCTCAGGTGCACAGCTTTCAGCTGGCATATTTATTATTAATTATTATTAAATTTATTTATTTAAGTGTGCTTTGCATAGATAGACACATTGTCAGTCACCAAGGACTTAATATCTAAATTAGTTAGGACAAACAAACACAAGATGAAACAACACTGTAGCAAAGAGCATGTGAGGGGATTACTAATGAAAAGAGAAAGAGAGAAGTAATTGTTTGAAGTGGTGGGTTATTTAAGTGAGCCTTTAAAGAAGAACCCATGGATTTTAATCTCCCCCAAAACAGATTCTATGCTTGGGGGAGAGGATCCTGCAAATCCCTGACATCTCCCCAAAATCACTACTCACAACTAGTACCAGTCTCTTACAGCCAGTAAAATTTTTACAACTTTTTTCGTCCTTCTGTGTAGGGCAAATTATTTTTTCTCTCTCTTTTTTTTTTTTTTTTCCTCTCAGTTTCCTATATGTAAAAGGCTTGCAAAGCAAGTAAGAACTTCTGTGAAACAGGCTCTGTAAACACTCAGGCAGAATCATTGGAGCTGACAGGAAAGAATTCATGTGGTGTGTGTTAACAACTGTCTAAGCTAGAACACTATTTAATCTGTTATTCCTGGTGGGCACTACCTTGTAGAAAAATAATATTATTACAGATACAATCTTTCAGTTAGTAATAAACCTCAGGAGTGGTCTGGCAGAGAAAGGGGAGAAGTGTGTCCTTCCTGAACAGAGGTAAACTGGGCAAAATCTGCCCTTCATGAATCTGCCTGAAGAATTGTGACTTCTGATAGAAGCAAGTTAGTCACAGTATATATTGCCTTTTTTACTTCATTATGGGAAGAAGGGATTTCTTTGCATATGCTTTCTCTGGTCCATCTCATAGCTGGAACTGCAGTAAAAGTCAGGAAAAGAATATCTGGATAATATGTAGCAAAGGCAGAAGAATTATTGTAATTCCTATGATTATTAGTCCATCTGAACATGAGAATTTTTATCAGAGATGGCAACATCTAGAACGTGTCCACTGTAGTAGCAGTTTTACTGCCATCAAAATCATAACATATTTACTGCCACGAGTCACGTTTGTCACTTGGGGTTTATTCTCCCAGTTCGCCCCTGGGGAAGAGGGGTGGGTGCTCATGAGCTTTGATTTTTGTAGAATCTTTTAATTTTTTACATAGGTATAAAACACACCTTAGAGGAAGCAGTGGGATGCTCCGTGGGGTTAAGGAGCTGCAGACTAGATCACAAGGCAGTTATTTCTCAGGCAAATAACTTTTCTTCTTACCCTGTAAGGCTTCACTGAGACAGGAGCTTTTCAAGGTCCGGGGAGTACTTTGAATATAAACACCACAATCTTGAGCTTAATTCAATATTTTGCAGAGTCAGTGGAGAAAGTAATATAATTTGTTCACTGTAATCAGCTAGTAGGTGTCTCTGAAGGTCTGATTGCTTCATGTTCAAATAAAATGCACTGTTACAATCCAGATGGGAGTTAATGATGGCATATATAACTAAGATGGACTTGCTTAGGATGGAGTCTTTTAACTAATCAGAGATAAAAGAAAGCATTAGCGATGGATATGGTTCCTTGGGAGCTTGGTGTGAATGAGAAATCCAAACCTAAACTAAATACCATGGGCAAGCAGTGTAAAAGAAAGGATATTGCACAGGGACTACAAACTTCTCGAAGTCTCCTGCAGAGCCTCCCACATAATCTCCATGTCTCTCAAATTCCAGGTTGTGCAGTCATTTTTCAAATATGAGCTACTTTTGGCTCATGTTGTGATGCCAGTATATTCACCCTCCCATTGTCCCCAACTTTTTCCTTAACAGTAGCAAAGGTGCAGCCACTTATGGCAACTTTTATACTTTATGGTGATATGTGGCTCATTACCAGTTTGGGGATAGAGTCAGTGGGCTCAGCCATCACTCGTGCAGCTGTGATTTGAGCAAAGGTGGGGGATAATGAAGGCTACGCAGTGCTGTATGTCATCGCTGGATTGTTGGCTTTTTAGTCCATATCCTCTGACCCCACCATTTCATGGCTGCGCATAGATGTTGACAAGGCCTTGAGAGAGAATTGTTTCTTGCAGAACTGTGTTTTTAAGAAGTCTGTTGACAGACAAGCATTTTTCTCGTTAGTACTTGTTAGGTGCTTCTAACCCTGAAATAAGCAACTATTTTAGCCTCTTCCTCATGACTTCCTCTTCAAGGCAGGACAGCAGTACATGTCAGACCCTTTTACAGGTTACATTTGAAGCTTACCCCAGGATCTCATACTCACTATATTGAAGATCCTATGAGCTTTATGTGAAGCAGAGAAATGCTATATAATGGTCTTCTAATTTTGGTTTATTTTGACAGCTAAATACCAAGTCACTGTGAATGAGACTCATCTGTCCAAATGCAGCTGTCTGTAGCTGAGCTAATCACCTTCCTTCATTAATTAATGAAGAAAACTAGGCACTTCTGGGATGCAATTTGTTTTATACCAGAGTAGATACCTCAAACATACAAGAGGTGTTGAGGCCTGGAAGTTTCAAAATCAGTGACCTAATTAGGTCACTAAAATTAGTTCAGGCCAGGGAACAGGCTGTTTAGGCTTCGGGGACCGCAGTTGACTATTTATAGCTTTACTTATTAAGAGGAATCTCGGTAATTGATATTCCCCTGTTTTGCAGTATTTTACCAGAATTTTATTTCTTAAAATTTTTGTCTTTTTTTCTCTTTGGGAGAGGAGAGCTAGGATTCCTTTCTTTCAAATTCAAATGTGACTTCCATCCATATTTTTGAAAGGCAATTCTACCCAGGGATTGCTTAGAATGAATGAGCTGAAACTGAAAGATGTGTGTGACTCAAACTAATGCAAAGGGCTCAAGACAGGACTAACTGGATGCTGTTTTATCAGCAATACAGGAGGTCAGATTAAATGATTCAGTAGTCCCTTCTAGCCTTAAAATCTATTAAAAAACCTGAACAAGTTCAATAAAAATTTAATAGCATTTTATAGAAATTACTCTAAACCCCCTAAGAATTAAACAATAGTCATTAATAGCCTTTTTATGATGTTTTCACTATATATTTCTAGAGCAACAAATCCTACAGAGAGGGATATATTTCTCTTTAAAATGATGACTTGATGGGGGAAAAAAAGTCCTCACTCAAATAATCAGCCCTGGTATAGCAAAAAAAGCTCATTTCCTAGTGTGGATGCCTCATATGCATTTGCAAGTAGGAAGAACAGTAATTTAAAAATGAGAGGGGGATCTCATTTTAACGTGAATTTTCAAAGCATCACTCTGTGTGTCGTTTAGGGAACCCTTGGCGCTGACCGCTGCGTAAAAATGCACGAGCCAGTGTGTGTGGGCAGTGTGAGTCATTCAGTTTTCCTACTATATAATAATAAAAACCCAAATGGTGTTGAAGCCAGCATTTAGGTCTAGAGAAGGAAGCTGTGATAATGCCATGAATCCGTGCACTTGGGGATCAACAGCGATGGCATACAAAGCAGACACAATGACAGGCAGCTTCTTGCTTAACGGATGTTGATCTGAGCTGCAGACACAGATTTATCCGACCTTATTTTTATCTCACAGCTCCTGTACCCCAACTAATACCTTTAAGAAAATGAGTGGTGCTTTAAAACATGGTAACTTAAGCCTACAGGAATTAAAGACATTTGAAAACAAGTTTATTAATCCTGGCTAATATCAGATTTCTGGCCTTTCTTCCTTCCTGTTATTCCCCTCAGTTATATCTGTTTTACTTTTTAATGTAATATATTGCACTGTAGAGGCAGTAGTTTAAATTTATGCTAGTGAAAAAGAAAAGAAATCCAGAACTGCTGCAATACCATGTGCCTTCTGGGGATCCCCATAGCCAAATGTGTCTGGAGAACTTCCCTTCATAGGATATAGCTTCTGCATCATCCCTGGTAAGAAACATGATTAAATGTACCATGATATAGTTAAATACCTACTCTGCACACACAAACAAGTTTGTCATGACAGAAAAATTACTTTTTATTGCTTTTATTAGCATTATTGCACAAAGACTGGACTAACAATTGTTCCTACAAGTTTTATTTATGGTGAGACATGGGTATTTAAAGAAGATCAAGTGTGGAAAGAGAAGACGATTTCAGTAATTTTTAATAATCAGACCATCACATTCTGGTTTACAGTCTGGTTGGAGATAGTGTGATGGTCCAAATTAAAAGAATTGAGAATGATGACTGCCAGAAAGGGAGTATTAAATAGACAGGGAAAGAGTCAAGCCTCTAATTTCATTACAATATTCACAGATAAAAAATAGCAAATTCAGTGGCACATAAAATACTGACATGTTGACTCTAGAGAAACTTGGCGAGGCCCTTCACATGAGTAGAATATTAATTCTGATGGCAGAAATTCTGTATGTAAAATTGGCTCAAGAAAGAGTTTCTGAACTGCTCAAGACTCAGAAAAAATTTTGGGTTTGAAGTGCTTTAATGGTGAAGCATTATTTTTAGTTATATATAACATACTGAAACATGGAGACTCTAAATGCTAGCAAAATGTAGTATCTTTTAGTAGTGGGCTGATGGTGATGCTTAGTGATGCAGAGTGAAATGTGGAAGTGCTGATCATGACATTCTTGCCTAATTTTTTCCTCCATGTAAGAGGGACCAGGATGTGAATCAGAAGCGTGGATATGCTGTAGCAATGTCCACAGTTCCTTCCAAACCTTGCTGGGTTTGGAATACTATAAATATTCCTGTGAGATTTTGGTCCAAAATGGAGTGTAAATTGTGTGAGGGCTGAAGACTGTTTATTGTTGCTGGAGCAGTAAGATACAAATTAATAAAGAAAGCAGTAGCAACAAAATGCTGCCGGTCACAATTTGTGATATAAAATTAAAGTAGACAGCCCAAAGGAGCTAGTGACAATAAGTAAATAACATTTACAAATATGCTGGAGGGAAAAAAAAAAAAAAGCAAAAGCAAGAGAAGCAGTCAGTCTCTTGATAGATGACAAGGGTAATAAAAACCAGAGGGATGAGGCTTTGCACAATTCTCTTATCTTTCTGTCCTTGTTCTCACTCATGCATCCTAAGCTGCAAATGGGATCCTCTCATGTCTAATGGGAAGGGACATATAGTATGAAGAAAATAAGAAGAGCAGGCATATTCCAGTGCCTTCACTGCTGCTTGTGTGAGTTTATCACCCTACAGGGAACACAAAATCTTCAACCCTGTAATGAAGCTCAGCCCATGTCTGGCAAGGCTCTCAACGTTGCAGGCAAATCCTTCCTTTCCTGCTTCGTCTTCACATCTGTCCCCTCCATCTTCCCACAGCACCTCTGTCCTGGTATAGATGAATTCATCACAACCCTGTATGGGTGCTGCAGGACTAGACAGGTCAGGAGGCAGCAGCTCTCAGGCTTCTTTCTGCCGCTGCTCTAGTTCCTCAACAAAGGCTTTCTCTGCCTTTCTCCTACCATGTGCCCCTGCACTGCTGGTTGTTCTAAGACTCTTCCACATCTGCTGGAGACGTGCATCACACAAAAAAGGACATGACACACTGGAGTGACTTTTTTCAACTTCCCAGATTCCCTCCTAGTGTAGGTGAGACTTTTTCAGTAGAATAAACAACCAAGCCAATGCTCCAGTGCTTGTATTTCCCTACTGCGGTCTCTCTGGGTGCCTTGACATCAACTGCCTACTCTGGCAGGCTCTGCCAGGATTCCTGTCACAGAGTTGCCACAAAGCCTCCTTCACCAGTCTGTCTTCACCCCCTGCTTTCCCAGCAGCTATCCGTTACTGCTTTTCCAGGAGTCACACATTTCTCAGCGCCAATCCTCTCTCCTCCCTTCCCCTCCCCTCCTCGATGTCCTTTTTTCCCCCCATTTTCCCAGCAGCAGCAGCCCTTGTCTCTGTGTCAGCCTGGCGCCTCTGCCTCAGTTCAGTTGTTAACAGAAGTCACTGGCGTATCATACAATTAAATGGTTACGGATTATGGGGCTGTATTTAGTCATCAAATCTTTGCTTTTCTCCAAGTGGCAGAATGTAAGTAAACTTGAAGTCTTACCTTCCATGGAATTTTAATGGCTGAGGCAGGGAGCCACATCTCTGAGGAAAGGAAACTGGAAAGATTTATGGAAGGAAGGTAATGAGAGATTGACATATAGGGGAATTATCTCGTAGAGGATCCCTGTGCATCTCAGACTGCCTTCCTCAGAGCTGAAGCAGAGCTGGCCTCCAGGGCTGTTCAAAAGGGGTCTGCAAACCCACAGCACTGCAGGATGGTGACAAATGCAACCAAAAATGTGCAGGCAGCTGAGATCTCCCCAGGCCTGTAAGCCTAGCCGGAGAAGAGTGGGATGGAAGGGCAAAGGAAATAACTTGGGGGGAACTTCAGAGGAAGAAGGTGCCTGGACTGGCTGCGCGCTGAATGCTGGCGCTGTGCACAGACGGAGCCCAGGGAGGCTCTCCCACCCCAAGGAAAGGGGTCAGCCAGCGACTGGTCTTGCTGGGCTGGCTCAGGCAGGGCCGGGCCCCCGGGCAGCCAGGAGAGAGCAGGTTGGATGTCTCTGTGAACCCCAGCCGCTGCCCAAAGGGATGGCCCCCAGGAGGAGCCTTTGGAAGGGAAAGTGCATGGAGCGGCCTGCAGCCCGGCCAGCCTCCGTGGACATGTGGGAAGAAGAGTCTTCCACACTAAGCACATGGCATACACCGTTTATTCCTCTTCAGCTGGTATTGGCCTAACATGGCTACGCTGCTCTTGCTACTGTAGCAGATTTATTCAGAGCAGATTGCCGGCACTGTGGCCTGGGTTAGCCTTAGGAGCCTGCTCAGAGAGTGAAATGTAGGAGCACAGTAAGCGACCCCGGCAGCTGGCTCTTCACGCTGCATGGGCTGGCGCTCTGTGGCCTCCATCACCTTCACTCAGCACAAAGCTTGGAATAATCAGCAAGTAAAACCTGGAACATGCTGAAGTGTATTACCTAATGCAAAGTGCTTTTCCACCCCTGATGCAATTATGAGCTATTGCTAGTTCTTCTTTTAAATAAATACATTAAATTTTTTCCCACAAACATGCAATACCTACAATTGCTTGAATGAAAGCTCCGGTTTGATCATGCATTCAAGTTCCTTGAACATGTGTTCAGAACATATATTACATATGCATTGCTTCTGTCTATAGAAGAAATAAATGTGGAGAAAGAATTGTAGTGAAATGCAGTGAAGAATTTCATAAAGTGAAATTCCCACAGCAATGTTGCTGAGCAGGACTGAGAGCACATGCTTAACATAAAAAACATTCCAGAAGAAAAATGTTGTCATATGTATTATGCAATAAGATAAAGCTAATACCTCTCTTGGAATCTTAAGTTTTGAATCTCGTGATTTCTGTGTGTTTAGCATTTTCAGACTTTGTGTTGTGATAGCAGTCTTTTCCATTAATTTACCATCTGGTTGCAAAAACAAAGGACTGCTTTTGTTTTATTTGTTTACATTTTATTTACAGCATTCCTGATTTACCAGAGGTGTGTTAAATTATTAACAGGTTATGTCCATGTTCACAGAAAAGCTAAATTGAATCCAGTACAATGTGGGCTTATTAAAAGAATGGCTAACAGATTCGCTTTGCCCACAAAACTGTGCACTGTGGTCTGAAATATTCCTTTTCCAATTAAAGCTATTTATTTATTTTGATTTCTAGCAGTCACGGTGAATTCTTGTCAGTGGTATTTTTTCCACAGAAATGCTCTGTATTTTTGCAGGAGTAAAACTGCATGTTTAATTGGTTACTTTAACACCTTTAGTGCAATATCTCCGTGCTTTAATAGGGCTATAATTTTTAAATGTAGGTCCGTTGTTTTCTATGGCACGAACATTGGCAGACTTCTCAAGTGTCTTGCTTCTTACTGGTGTCTCTGATTTCACATTAAAATCCCTCTTTGTCCCTGCTGATGACCCTTATTAACCAGAAGGATTTCTAGAGCTGAAAAGCTGATCAGGTTAGAAAGGGGCATGTTACAAAAATGTGGCTTTGTCAGAACTTAAAGTAACCATCAGGATAAAGAAAGAAAAGCCTGTGGTGTTGCACTGGGCTGCATAAAGATAAAGATAAGTATGCCATAAGTTAGCTGATCTTTTCTGAGTATTTTTTCCGCTGTGATGGGATGAAGCATTAGGCAGAATCGTTTTAAGTTCTAGTCCACTAAAGGGCATCAATGCTGTGCAGTATCCTGCTTACCTAGCACTTGGCTGAGCCTTCATGTCAGCAGGTCAGGTCTCATAGATGGTGACAAGCAGGTCATCTACTTACTTTTCAGATGTGTTTGGGGGAAACTCAGTTGAACTCTTGCCCTCTTTCTGTCCTATCTGGTAGAAAAGGATGTGAAGGTTTGGGGAGGAAATGGCCGTATGAATGACTGTAAAATATCCTGCTGTGCTTATGCTGAATGCATGAGGCCAAATCTTGCATTGGTGTCAGCTGGTGTCAAGCCATGGGTTGGCAAGGGGAACTCTGTTCGTTGGTGCTGGTTGGGACCTGGCTTTTTGAGTTGTGCCACTTTATATAGCAGAGTTTCATTGATTTAATCAGAACAACTCATGTAGCTTTGCACAGCTCTCTATGAGTAAAATTAGCAAAATTGGGCAAATTACGGTAAGAAAAATCATCCTAAAATGCAGTCTGACTGAAAAAGGCTAGGATTCATGACATGCCACTGAATGGGGAACTCACTGAGAAGTGCTAACACAATGTTTAGGTGTGTAAGGAAGGAATATCAAGTATGAAGGGAAACCGGTGTTCCACATTGTTCGATGCTGGGGAGATATTTACTGGAATAATAATAAATCAGGTCAGAATATCTTCAAGAAGTATACTGAAAACAAGGGAAAAGTTACTGCCCTCATCACAAATCTTTCACCAAGATTTAACAAAGATAGTTTCAAGTCTATAAATATACCATAAATTTAGACATGTAAGAAGCTTGATGTATTTTGATTCTCCAAGAGGAGATTAAGAGGTGAACTGATCATGATTTACACTTACATAAGGAAGGTATTTGTAGAGGTGGGTCTTTAATGCAGTGAAAAAGCTGTAATGGGTTCCAATAGTCAGAAAATAAGATGTGTGTTGTTAGTATTGAGGGTGATTAATCCGCAAAATTATTTAACTTGGAATATGATGGCTTTTCAATTGCCTGATGTCTTCAAATCAGTTGTGGATATTTTCTTCAGACCTGGGCTATAGCTTACTGAGAAATTATAGACTTGATGCAGGAGTCACTTGTTAAAGTTCTGTGGGGAAAGGAAAGGTCAGGCTAACTCATTGTATATCATACCATATCATATCATCTACCCTTGTGATTTATGAATGAATTATGTCATCTTGGCCAGCTCTACATTTTGATTTCTGTTTTTATCTGACCTAAATTTGGGTATAGAAGCTTCGTGCACAGTAGTCTATAAAACCAGGGAGAGAGTCAGCAGCGTTTCCTAGGAAAATTTGTGAACTGCTAATTTTTCTGCTTTTCCAAAGTAGTGAAAGCAAATGGACCTTGAAATGCTTAGTAATCTCTTCCTGCTGACCTGACAAAGTAGTCAGCTGGCATATAATAACTTGTGCCTGGGTTCAGAGTCCACTGTCTTAGCCTACATAGAGTTGCAAAGAAGATATTTTTGCTCAGCCTGGACCCTCATAAGAGTAGTTCAGGCTGAGCAGAATATACAAGAGGATTTGCATTTTCCCCTGTTTAACAACTTCATTCCTTTTAAAGTATGTCCTCTTTCAAACAATACTATAAGGGAGGAGTGGAAACAGAAAAGACCGATCTTAGGCGGGTTTTTTCTTTGTATCCACTTAAACCAAGAACATAAGTGAGGATTAAACTATCTGAACAAATAGAAGGCTGATTCTCCGGAAGTTAAGACATGAATCAAAGCAAAATGGAAATATCTCCTTTGCAAAAGTATGTTATTACGTTGCTGGTGCTATTGAAAACACTTGTTTTATTCAAAAGCCTTGTTATAAAATCTTCATGGGAGTGAAGAGATGGCTGAGAAGCAGTCCCCATAAGCCATAATTGGAGAATCATAAATGTAACAATTATTTTTCTGCTCCTGGAGTCTGCACAATTTCTTTCTCTCATCAAGGATTAAAATAATGAAAAAATTACAATCATGTTGTCAGAGCATGGTTAATGCCTTAATTCAAAGTTTGTGGGCTAATCCTGGCAGTGGTATAACTACAGTGAAGTTTTTTGAAGTTACTCCACAGAAGGATTAGATGCTCTTTGTTTCCTCATGCCTCTACTTTCCACTCTGATAAGATACCTTTATGTAATCAGTCAGGTTTTTCAACCATGGGCAAAATATTGACTATAATATTGTTTTTATCACTTCAAGCTGCACTTAATTTTTATTTTGTTTCAGTAATATCTTTGTCAATTGGTAACAAACTGATGAGTATGATAAGTTTCTATTTAGGCTACAAATGTGTGATGAATGTATACTCCCAGAGTAATCAGAAGCTGATCTCTAGTAATTATGATTAATACTGTTTGGAAATAAGTTGTGTTAATTTTAAGTTTAATGAAATTCCGATAGTAAATTTTACACTAAAAATTATGCTTGCAAGATCTTGAACCATCCCCCATCTATGATGAATGCATTCACATCACAGTGCTCTTATTTGTGAGGAAATCTCAGCTTCATTTCGCTGTGGAATGCAATTTATGGCATGAAAACGCTATGGTCCAGAACTGTGCACTCCTCCTTTCCAAATGGCTAATATATAATTTTTGACTTGCAAGTAATCCATTGCCTAAAATAAGAAGGAAGAATGGAAAAAAAAAGGGGGGTATTTCTAATTCTAAAGGCTTTGATGTATTACCAGTGAAGAGAAGCAATATATTCTTACACCCCAAGTACAGTAATATCTCCTGTGTCATCAGTTTACAAAGGGATTACACGTATGTAGATAGCCTTTATGGAATTTAAGAAGAAATGCAAGGCATATGTCATACTGCTCTTAACCCTAAGAGGTGCCTAGAGGCACCTGGAGAAGCCAAGCCAATAGCTGTGTACATTTATATAAGCCTTCTGATGCTTGGTCAGCTATGCAAAAGCGCAGCATAGAGTGAGTTTCCTGGAAAACAACTCCCCTGAACTGCTCCAGTAGCAGCACGGAGTGTTTGTGCACCCTCTGAGGATTCTCTGCAGAAAGCGAAATGTCCTTTCTGGGGCAGGCGTGCAGGTATTTGCTTAGCTCTAGGGGCAAGTGCGGAGTAACCCACCAGGGTGGGAACAGGGGAAGGAATGAACGGTGTACGGCCACCACACCGGCCATTTCTGTGTTACCTTCTTCTGCAGGCCAAGCTGTAGGATGTCATAGTTGTTTTTCTTGGAGCTGCTCTAGAGTGCACCAGCCAAGCAGGAAGGGGAGTGTTACCTGACCATGGAGGGATAGCAGGGGATGGTCCCTCCACCTTTTGCAGAGAAATAGGATTTTTCCCAAGAGCTTGGAAATCCAGTCATAGTGGATGGAGAGATTTCCAGCTGTTTGAGACTATATATTTTCTTATCTATATAAATATCCTTCGGTTTTGGCCTAAGTAGGATCTAGTTCCATATTTGTAACACTTTTCTTGTGACAATTAAAGTAGTTATTCAGTATTTGATTGTATAAAGCTTGCCTCAATGAACAGCAAAACTCCTGTGGGCTTCTCTAGGATCAGGTTATTGCCTCCTATTCTTTGCGTACTCTCAGTCGAATGTGGCTCTTCTTTGCCTGTGAGGCAGCTTCCAGGCTCTAATGGTTACTTTCAATGCTAGTGAGCATCCCCCACTCCGGGAACATTATTTACCTTTCCTGCCCCTATGTCCACTTCGTCTCAAGCTCTTGACAATGCTGTCAGTTGGTGCGGCTGTTTTGTTTACTTTCTTCTATATTTCCCTTGGAAAAGAAGAGAAGGACTTGGAATTTAAGTCATCAAAACCATGATTATAATAAACTGTATGTAGGACAAAAATAAATTTAATGCAGTAAGCGAATGAGTGTTGTGTCACTGGGGAAGCGTTCTGTAAAAGCTGTGACAGGGATGAGCAATATTTATTTTATTTGTTCTTATGTTTCGTAGTTTCTCAGACTGCAATGCCAAAAAGGCCTATTAGGATCATCTAATCTGAACTCCTCCTGCATAAATAGAATTTCACCCAGTAATTTCTATGTCAAGCCTGATAATTTCTTTCTCCAAACATGTATTCTCTTAGCAGCTTTGTGCTTCTTAATGGTTATTGATTTAAGCATCCACCATCCTGCTCTTAAAAATGCTTTGTTTAGGGGAGGAAAAAGTACACTTTGTTTCTTGTCTGAACAAAATAAGCTTCTTTACTCAGCTTGGCATTTATCTCCTTTCTCTATAACAAGAAACTTCTGCATAGCCGCTCAGGGCATTTCAGGGAATATGCTCAATTGTCGGTGGAAAAACCCTATTGATTTCAGGTAACAATTGGATTAAAAAAAAAAAAAGAGAGAGAAGAGAAAATGTGAATACCTGGCATATGATTAGCACATTCAGAAGCTTCACTCATTTCTCTAATTGTTTCTAGACCGAATGACAGGTTGATAGCAATCACTCACTTCTTCCAAAATAATTATACTGTCCATGTCAGCTTTGCTTATCCTCCCAAAACAAATATTTGAAGAGCTGACTCTCTGAAATATTTATTCCTCAGTCAAAAAGATGGGAAAAAAAAGTGATGATGGCATGGCGTGAATTTTCAGAAGTGCATTTGAGGAACAAGCAGGATGAACTGGAAGCGTTGGTCAGCTCCCAGAGCTACAATATCATTGGTATTAGTGAGACTTGGTGGAATGAGTCCTACAACTGGCGTCCTGGGATGGAGGGCTACAGGCTATTCAGGAGGAATAGGCAGGGCAGGCAAGGAGGAGGTGTTGCCCTATTCGTAAGGGAGAGTTTTGGTTACACAGCCCTTACAGTTAGTGATAATGTAGTGGAGAGCCTCTGGGTAAGGATTATGGGGTGGAAAACAATGAAGATGTTCTAGTGGTTGTCTATTACGGATCGCCCAGCCAGGGTGTAAGCACTGATGAGTTATTCTATAGGCAATCAGGAGAAATTTCTGGATTGGTAGCCCTTGTCCTTACAGGAGATTTCAACTTCCCAGGCCTCAACTGGGAATATCATACTGCTGTGACAAGCAGGTCTTAGAAATTCTTGAAGTTTGTAGGAGATGATAAATAACTTCTTCTCACAGGTACTTAGTGAGCCAACTAGGAAAGATGTCCTTCTACACTTCCTATCTGTGAATAGAGAAGGACTCATTTGGGATGCGATGGTAGGTGGCAGTCTTGGCCACAGTGAACGTGAAATGGTTGAGTTTAAAATTTTCAGTGTAATGAGAAAAAAAGACAGCAGAGTTGCTTGCCTGGACTTCAGGAAGGCAAACTTTAAGATATTCAGGGAGCTATTTACAGAGTACCCTAGGAATCTGCTTTTGAGGGCTTAGGAGTTCACGAGTGCTGGTCAGTCTTTAAGAATGACCTTTTAGAAGCATAGAAACAGGCAATTCTGCTGTGTCACAAGTCAAACAAGCAGGGAAGAAGACCACCTTGGCTGGACAGGGAACTTCTCGTGGAGCTCAAGAGGAAAAATAAATTTTATGATCTCTGAATGTGAGGTCAGGATTTGCAGGAAGGGTACAGAGCTGTGGTTCGTATATGCAGGGAGAAGACACAAAAGGCCAAAGCTCAATTAGAGTTGAAACTGGCCAGTGTTGTTTCAAATAATAAGAAGGGCTTTTTTAAGAGCATTAATAGCAAGAGGAGGTCTAAAGAAAACATTGGATTGATACTTCTTGAAGATGGTCATCTGACTAATAGTGATGAAGAAAAAGTGGAGGCATTCAATGTGGTTTTTACATCAGTCTTTAATAATATTGATAGGCCTTGGGCTGCCCAGTCCCTTGAGTCAGAGGGCTACAAGTGTGGGAACAGCGACTTTCCATTTGTGGCTGCTGAATTTGTAAGGGACCAGCTGTATCAGTTGAATGTTGACAAGTCCATGGGGCCTGATGGGATTCATCCCAGAGTACTGAAGGATCTTGCAGAAGTTATGGCTGGACCTCTCTCGATCACCTACCGATGGCCTTGGGAGTCTGCAGAGGTCCCTGCTGACTGGAAGCTAGCCAGTGTTATTCCAGGCTACAAAAAATGGGTGAGGGAAGACCCAGGGAACTACAGACCTGTTAGTCTAACCTCAGTTCCTGGAAAAATTATGGAAAAGATTATACTTAGTACTGTTGAAAGGCATTTAAAGAATAATGCAGTCATCAGGCACAGTCAGCTTGGGTTCACAAAAGGAAAGGCCTGTTTAACTAATTTGATATCCTTTTATGATAAGGTTACATGCCTAGTGGATGAAGGGAAGGTGGTGGATTAGTAAGGCTTTTGATACTGTCCCTCACAGCATCCTTTTGGACAAGTTGTCTAACTGTGGGATGAGCGGATTCACAGTGCGCTGGGTGAAGAACGGACTGAAGGTCAGAGCTCAAAGGGTTGTAGTGAATGGGGTTACATCTGGCTGGTAACCAGTCACCAGCGATGTTCCACAGGGTTCCACTCTAGGGCCAGTCCTGTTCAATATATTTATCAACAATCTGGATGCAGGTGTTGAATGCACCATTAGCAA
>VYZV01012482.1:45937-85545 GCA_013401275.1 Pandion haliaetus | reverse complement strand
CTGAGGGGTGACCTCATTGCTCTTTACAACTTCCTGAGGAGGGGACATGGAGAGGGAGGTGCTGAGCTCTTCTCCCTGGTATCCAGTGATAGGACACATGGGGATGGTTCAAAGCTGCACCAGGGGAGGTTTAGACTTGACATTAGGAAGCGTTTCTTTACCAAGGGTGGTCAAACACTGGAATAGGCTTCCTAAAGAGGTGGTCGATGCCCCAAGCCTGTCAGTGTTTAAGAGATATTTGGACAATACCCTTAACAGCATGCTTTAACTTTTGGTCAGCCCTGAATTGGTCAGGCAATTGGACTAGATGATCATTGTAGGTCCCTTCCCACTGAAACAGTCTCTTGTATTCTATTTGAGTAAAGGTGATTAGGAGGAGGGCATACAGAACCTCCTGATAGACATAGGGAAAGGAGCGGGCAAAGACTCTCCCATGTGTATCATGGGCTTGTCCTAAGGAGCCACAAAGTGTGTGATGCTCCACTTAGAATGACTTGTTAGAAGGTTTTATAAATGCTACAGTCACGCTGTTCCTGTGAAGCACTGTATGTGCCTGCAAGGTATTAAACACTTTACATACACTGATAGTGGCAGGAAGTTAGGAAACATCCTTCCTAACAAAGTCCCAGGACTGGTAGGCCCAAGCTAACATGCTTCAGCAGTCTAAATATTTCAGGTCTGAGTTTTGCATTGTTGATTATTTGTGCTGCTGGTTCTTGTTCCCTTGTGGACTGGAGTCCCTCTGGCAAGAAGGTGGAAGAGGTGAGTTCCACAGCTCTAGCTGAGTAGTCTGAAAAAGAATATAAGAAGTAGAAAAGAAATGGAAAATGTACATTATGAATACTAGAGACTTTTATAATAATATACATTTTCATACAGTCCTTTATATTTCAACTCTCAAGTGGCATAATGTTCCNGGACAGCTGTACTGGTTGTGTTGACCTTTGTTTTTACTTATTCAGTTACAAATGAGAAGAGAAAAGAAGATAAAGGATAGCAGTTGGCATAAGGCATACCGTTCTCCATTCTTCATTGCTTATTTCACATCTTCTGGGAAGGATGCAACAGGCTCGGCTGGACCTGATAAGCAAGACTACTGTACAGCAAAGGAGGCTCTGGTAAGTGTCAGCATTGCATTTGTGACTGAATATCAGAACATGTGCTATCACATTATGAGGTGACTGCCGTTCTGCAAATTTGTACCTAACAAACAACATGAGAGCAAATGGTTGCTGGTAACTACATCTTAAGTTTCAATAAATAAATTTACAAATATTTGTTACATTTAAAATTTGATACAAATTATGTAAAGAATTTGATACAAATATTGGCTCCATAGTGAATAAAAGATCTGATTTCTCTGGAAGGGCCCAGTTAAGTCATAAACTACAAACTCCCAGTGTAAATGACTTACGAATGGCAGCAGAGCTCTAGGAATGAGTTCATTTGTTTTCATTCTGGGGCCATCTGTTGTTATTTCTAATATGTACTTCTTAGCTTTCACCTTTGATCTTTGCAGTTTCCAGGGTTTTAAACTTTTATAGTTCTTGATTATATGTTTTAGTGATGTCAGTGAAAGGATATTATCACTTTCAGTGACTTAGTGGGAGCTTATTATTAGTTTACTACCCTGAGAATTGCAAATAAATAAGCCAGTAAGTAAATATTATGGAGAGATCGTTGTGTCTCCATAGTTAGAGGTTGTGACTAACTCTGTGTTTCAAAGCTGATTATAAGGTGCTCCCTCACAGGAAAGTTCACTAAACCCAAACCAAGATGCCTAATAAATCACACATGAAATGTCTTGCTGAAGCTTAATTCACTGTGCAAGCTTTGAGGATACTCAAAACAAGACTGGACTGGAGTGCAGCAGTAGTATTTTATCTCTTCATATAGTCACCCTTTTTTCTTTTTTTTTTTTTTTTTTTAACTGAACCCTCAAATGATTTTCTTGAGTAGTGCCAAATTTATGCATGTAAACTAAAGCAGAATGAGTCACTCTTGCAGTATTGACTGGGGCACAAAATAATTGGTAGGATAGCAGTTAGCACTCAATCTTTTCTTCTATCTGTCACTTCCCACACTTCATTATAAACTAGTCATATTCCTGAAATGAAAAACATACTCTCCAGGAAAGGGCAAAGAAAAAGAAAGTGGTATTTATCTGTCTATCACCCTTTCATTGTTCTTTCTTAGTCCCAGTCTTCACTAAAGCATATATTCCTTTCAATATTCCTTTATCACTAGTTTATATTCTCATTCACATCACTGTACAAACTTAATGCTTCAAATTCTCCCTTTTTGCCAAAGAAAAATCCTTTTTAACAAAGCCTAGCCCAAGCCATACCTGCCCAGAAAACCTGCAGCCTGGATGAACCTTTGCTTCTCTAACCTCTGCCTGGGTCAAAACAAGTTTTAATTCACTGCGTGGTGCTTCACTACTCCCCCTGCTTAGATTGCTTCTCCCCAGATCCCAATGCAAGGAGGCAGGGAGTGAGTTTGGAAATCAGAGAGATGCCAGGAGACATTCTTCTGGTCAGCTGTACACAGCTGCAGCCTAGGCACCTATACCTGCCTTAGCTGTGTAGTCTACCTTTACAGGCAGCAGGAAGGAGCAGGCACCTGGAAGGTGCTGTTTATTTCATCTTAAAATAGATAAAAAAATAAATCAGATGACTCATGTCTGAAGGGGGCCACTCCCTAAAAGGAGGTTGGGGTGACTGGCGTGGATGGGCATGGCTGCTGGAGGTGTGACAGCTCCTATGGTGGCTGGTGGGTAAACACAAAGCTCTGCAGCTCAGATCCTCCGTCACTCAGAACAAAGCAGAAGGTACCATTTTGCTGTTATAACTTTTGTGTGCCCCATTTGTGACCACTGTGAGCAGTTCTGGCCCTTTGTCATGAAGGATACAGGGGGGCCAGAGGAGATGCAGAGAAGGATGAGTGGAATAATTAATAGTGTAGGGAAGCTGCCTGATGAGGAAGGGTTAATGGATGTTCAGTACTTCAGCTGGAGAGGAGAAGGCTGAGGAGGGATATGACTGAGGTTTCCAAAGTTACCAAGGAGGTAGATAAGGTAAAGGCAGAACTGCTGCTATTCACCAAACCCTGCACTATTGGATCTAGAGGACAGTATCAGAGGCAGGAACATGTCTACAGCAACAGCTGTGGGTGCTGGGTCTACATGAAGAGGAGACTGTAGAAAGCAGCCTGGCCTGTGGGCTGTCCTTCGTAGTGTCTCCGTTCTTGTGCAAGTCAGAGGCATGATACTGGGCTAGACGGATTACTGGTGAGACCCAGTGGGGCACGTCTTAACATTTCCCTCCACTGACTGTAAGAAATGAAGAGTAGCTGTACTCCTAATTTCTATTTCTCGACAATTAATATTGTCTGGCGTCAGTCCCAGGCCGGATGCTCTGGAAGCAGCTACTTCTGATGTCGGTCTGACTTTCTGGAACTGCAAGGGTCCACCAAGAGCTCCGTCTTTACTAGTGAGGTTTTGTTCGTCAGCCTAAATGACCTGGGAGAGAGCAAGTTCTCTCTCCTCCTAATGAAATCAATGAGAATTACAGGCACTGAGTGTATTCCAGCAGGTGTTCAGCATCCCACAAGGTCAGGCACTTGGTTAATAGACTGAAGCTGTATAAAATGGTGCATGCTATTAGCAGCCAGGGGAAAAATCAAAAGGTAGAAAAGGACATTGGGCAGAGCTGTCAATTACATATTGGAACAAGAAAAGAGAGAAACTGTCTGTAGCACTTAGAGCAGAAGGGTTTAGACAAAATAGAAAAAAGTGCTAATGTTTATTGCTATTAAATTTATTCTGCCTTTCAGAATACTAAATATTTTTAGTAATGAAAAAAATACTACAGCTTCAAATCTATTAAAGAATCACCAGTGCACAATCACGTTGCTCAGTGATACTGAATCCTAACTCGCCTCCAAGTTTGAACATATTCAGGCTCAGGTTAGCCTTACATATTTAGGTAAAGTTGACTTGATTTTGAATCTTTACCTGCTCAAAATAAGCAAGTCCCAAAAGTGTGGTCAACTCAGGTCAAAACAACAATCCATAAAGCTTTTGAAATCACTAAAGCAACTTCATGGAGCTGGTAACCTCCATTTGACCATTCACCACACCAGTCATATTTGCTAAACTTAATTTATAGCATCTATACAAGCCTGTGTCTCACAGTAGTGTAATTAAATTCATAGAAGCTTGTCATACTTTTAACTTTGCAGCTGGGTGTAGCATTCAATAAATAATACCAATCTCATACCACAAATTGACTCTAATGCAAACAGATACAAAAATCAAGCCTGTTCAGACGAGGCTATTAGCCACATAATGGAAACAGTAACTGAGTTAGAATTGCTCAGCTAATCAGCACATGTTTTATTATCCCATTGCTTTTTCCTCCAAGTTCTAAGAGACCAAATCAGAGGTTAAGTTACCAAGTTCAGTTTAATTTTTCTTCAACAAAAGGTTCAGCTCTGAAGGACTGTGAAGAGCCACCATCCCATGCCTCGCAGTCTAGGGGAGGCTGTGCATCCTCTGTAGGTGGCAGGAGCTCAATGCAGTTGGTAGTGCGCTGAGGTGCTCAGCATCCGACAGCGGTGGTGGAACGCTGCCAGCAATATTGTTCTCTGAGAATCAATTACATGAGAAATTCTGGCAATTAGTAACACAAGCCTTGTGATATTGCTATAATTGGTTTGGCAAGATATTAACATTGGTAAATTCGTAGTTACTTCATTAAAAGTGGCTGTGAAATGCATCTCCCTCTTCATCAGAACTGTAGTGGTGGGTTCTGGGTTGCTCCGCTCTTCTCCCGCATGGGGGGGAACTTTTTCCACCCATCTCAAACTGCCTAGGCCAAGATGGATGTCCCTCAGATCTCCTTCATTTTAACTCTTCACAGTACTCCTTGCTTTGTGCTGGGGTGATGTAGCTTTATAGTTTCTGCAGATCAGGCAGGTATTCCTTTCTCATATTTGATTACTGAGCCTGTGAACACTTCAGGGCATGCAATATCCATTGCCCTAGCACAATGGTTTTCTCACTTGTGCTGAGGCTGCTGGGTGCTTCTGCAATAGGAAAAAGATGATATTTTTCCAGTTTTCTAATCATCTGATATTGCATTCTGGTATCAGAACTCCGCTGAAGTAATTGTTCATCCCTCTGATCCCTAATTGCATTTATCAACTCAGTATGAAACCTATTGCTACCTGGAGCTTTGTCTTCCTTTATCCAAATATTTCCTCACAACTATTTTCATAATCTGCAAAAGCACCTACAAAATATATCCTCACAGGAGGCACTGTTAGTATTCTTCTTAACAAATACAGAAAAAAAAGTCATTGACTTTTTGTGTTACATTCAAAATTACTGTTAATATGAAGGAATTTTTTTTTCAGTGTACAAATCCCATGCAGCACTAGAGGTTGTGAGATAAAAATTGTTTGTATATTATTAAGTTCATGCTGTTTTGAACTACAGAATCACTTTGGTAATATTTTTCTTGGAAAATAAATTATATATGAAATTGTGTAGCAATTTAGTAACATAAACCCACGTAATAATATAATTAAAAAGAAAATATTTACTTGCTGCATGGGGTATTTTGTATGCATCTTAATTATGTACCTTTGCTTGCTGACTTGTATTATGTTTATAACATTTGGGTAGGTTTAGCATCAGGTGGATAAGAAAATAATAAAAATTGATACTGTAGTTAGACTTTACTTGTAATTTGAAAAATGATTGGTATCTAGATCTTTGCTGCCAGTGGCACTGTGAATTTGGAAAATGGATAGAAAAAATACTCCTCAGAATGTAAATCTAACATGATAGTGTGAGGAATCAGACCCTAAGCATTCAACTGACCATGTTTTAAGTATTTTAGGCCACATTGGTCTCAGTGGTGTAAATAGTTTGACTCTAGCAGAGTCAAACTCTTCATAATATTTCTGTGCTGTGAGTCAGCTCTGAATTTGATCCTTTGTTTTATTGTTCATTTTAATGAAAAAGACTTTGGGAAATATTCTTCCCTGACATCTTACAACTGTAGACATATACAGCGAGAGACTCAATTTTTCTTCTTTTATCATAAGTAATTTCTTTGGTTTCTATATCAGAAAGATCCTCTTTATGCATCTTTTTGCTTGGGCTAGCTGTTTTATTAGGAGCTGAAGAAGATGAAATCACCACAGTCATTCTCAGCATCACTGAAGTAAATGAGACAAGACTTAGCCAACTAGCCAAGTGAGGATCTGAGGCTGATATATCAATATTCGTCAAAGTATTTACAGACTTTTGGAGTCATTAATTAGCTGTTGCATGATGAGGATTCAGTTCAGTGAAGACAACCAGGCTGTATTGCCTTCAAAAGCTGGATGAGGTTTACTGCAGTCCTAACTCAAGGATTTGTTCTGTGTTGCAAAACAAATCAAGCACACTGTGATTATAGCTCCCCATTAATCACTTTCTGCATTGTGTCCTTACCGAGTCCTAATAAGTTTTTTTTCTCTAAGACTTTTAAATTAAGTCTAAAATCCCTCAAGAGGACATGTTTCCAGTACTCAGAGAGCTTGGGCACTTCCTTTAATGGGACTGCTTCACTAATGTTGCCTGATTTTAGGGGGGGATGTCCATCGCTGAGTAGATGTCTAGTTTCCTGTTGTGGTCACTGCTGATATAATTTTATTAGATCAGATTTTATTCATCTGACCAAATGCAGGACAAACAAGTTGCTTTCTGGACTCCCCTGATGAACTCAGATAAACTCTTCTGTGCTGTATAGACCTAAATATGAGATGAACGCCACTTTTGGTGCCTAAAATGTAGGTGAAAGTCAGATACCCAAGTTAGGTAGACTTGAGCTTTAAACTTTGCTGTTGTAAGAGGTAGCCTGTTGTTCAGGGATGTGTGATGAATGACTCACGTGGCAAAAATGTGTCTCAGGTATTGGTGGAGTTTGCTGATGTTGACACATGCCTTTTTACTCATTTTGAACCTGCTGCCTTTTTTAATTCAGCAAAGTTGATGTGTTGTGGTTTCCTTCCATCCCTAGGACTGACAAGCCGTGCTGCTATCTTGACGTTCATGTTTTCCTCACAACATCTCCAAGACAATAAAAACCAAGATTTTCTTTATGGTCCCATCCTTTGGGAAAAGACAGTGAAGGGAGAAGCATTTTTTGTAACCTTCCAGCAGCAGCACAATCTCCCCTAGAACCTGTTTTTGCTATAACTGAATTAAACTCATGGTCTCTGTGCTGTTAGAGGCCAATATACATTATGTGCTATTCCATATTTATACTTAGCTGAAGTCAATGTCAAATGCTGTAGTTGGGCAACTGCCAGGGCTGGCAAGTCCTTGTTTTCTGTGGAGAGTCCCATGTATGGTCGTCATTTATCAGAATGACAAAAGGCTTCTTCTGCAAGTGATGTTGGATTTTGTAGATTCTCAAAAGGACAGCTCCTCCTGTAGTAATGAGTAACCCAATTCAGCTTTATCCAGAACATCCCACTGGCTGTTCTCTGGCAGTCATCATGTTGTGCAACAAAACTGCTGTTACATCTGACAAACAAAAAAATCAAGCGAAAAGATGAATGTTTTGTTTTAAAATCAGTAGGGGTTTGAAGACTGTCCCCCCACACCCAGCCCCTGCCCAAGTCCTGGTGGGAAATATCTTCCTGTCTTTTGACAAAATCTTAGCCTGTGTCACACCCACAGAAAAAAACCCTGTGGTGGATAGACCAGAAAAGTGGGAAGTCATCTGCTCTAGATCCCATTGTCATCTCAGGTCGAGGTCTTTGGGGTGCTTTGCTAGCAGGGAGCTCTGTTTGTGGGACAGAGGCTGGTGGTGCGGTCCTGTCTGAAAGCTGCACTGAATGCACCCCTTCTTTTTGCCTACTGCCTTTTTTCAGGCTGTGCTTTTTTCACTGATAATGTTTCTTTTATTTACGTGTACCTGTAGCACTCTGCCCTGAGCTGTTTCACTGGAATCTAATATGAGAAATTTCTGCCAGTTTGTTCAAACTCTCGGTACCAGTCTCCTCCTAAAAGGTGTTGGCTTGAGCTATGGTCTGACATATCTTTATTTAGGCTTTAATATTTGAAAGGACTAAATAGAGCTTAGATCTCCTGGATGCTTTTTCTGTTGTAGGTATTGCAAGATAACTCCTTCTTTCCCTACTAGTCTCAGTCTGACTTTGATTTGGTATTTTTTCTCTTCACTAAGTATAGTGTATTAACCTAGTATCAACCTCCAGCAGTGCTATTTAACTCTATTTTTAAGTGGATATTATTGAGTTTTCTTCCTTTTTCTACAGCGCATACTTTTGTGTACTCTCATCTATGCATCTTCCTCCTGTTTTAAAGTCACAGAACTGCTGGGTTGTTTTCGTTTTTCCCCTTGGACCTTTTGAGTCAGCATTAAGGTGCTCTTTAAGATCCATAATGGATCTCGAATTGAGTCAGAAGGAAAGGAGACTGAAAGGAAAATAAGTCACTGCTGCAACATTTTGGGTAGGTCAGCTTCCTTCCTGATGATCACCTACAATACAACATCTCTGTACTTACTTTTGTAACCCCGTCTAGTACATGGTAAGAACAGATCAAGATTGGTTAACCAATTGCATATGCTTAACAAAGAAATGAATGACACCACAATTATGTAAAAAGAAGAGGTACTAAATTTGGCAAACAGTGGTTCTTCCTCTTTAAATCTCTACTTCGATTTCTCAGCCTATTAGAAAAAGCAGCTAGGAACTGACTTTTGGTTAAGATAAGCAGCACACAAAAATATTCTTTATCTCTTTGTATCCACAGTCAAAAATTCGTATTTACAGATAATAGAAAAGCTCCACACAACAACCTGCAACAACATAAACTTGCTTTTTGGCCAGTAGAAAAGTAATTTATTTTTCTAACCCAGAGGAAAGAAGAAAGAATGCAACCCAGACAGATACCAGGACATCATTTAAAATTCTAGGACATCATTTTAGACCCTGGTGAATCATTCTTCAGATACCACTGAATAAGAAGAGCATGATGATAACCTGTTTCTCTGACCTAAACTAGCATGCCAACAACAGTAAATTCACCTGCGTGCCCCCTTTTCTGTCTGTATGAGCAAATAGGGATTGAATGTGTTTCAAGCAATTCTCCAGTTTCAGGCGGTTGGGCAGCCCAGTGCAAAATCACAAAATTAGGTAAACACAATAGATTGATGCTGAGGACATTTAGGGTGAATGAGATCTTTTAGTTTATACATGAGACAGCCAGGTAAATTAATAAAGGAAATTGACAATCATTTATACATGTCAGCATCAGCAGGCATCTCAGAAAAACTGCCAGTGAAAGGTCACAGCTCATCTGCCACTGAGATGACCAGCAGCCAGGCTAAAAATTATTAATTTTCAGATATTGTTCAGGTACTTTATTTGCCATGGAGGCAGAAGACTTTCTTTTTCTTCTTCTTTTTCTTTTTTTTTAGCAGGCAGAAGCAATAAATCAGCTAGTTTAAGAAGATCCAGCTAGCCCAACACAGATCGATTTCATGGGGAAGTCGATGGGCTGCTAATAGAATTACAACTACCTGTCAAAATAGGGAAAACATATCTGTGACAGTGACAAAGGGCAAATCAATTGAAGAAGTATTGTGGGCTCTTTTTTCCTTTTTTTTTGGAGGCATAGATGCAAAGTACATGTGTGTCTTTCAAAGCCTGCAACTGTGAAAAACAGCAATATGTTTATCCCTTTACAGGAGCCACCAGTCCTCCAATACTGAATTCTGTGGTCACGTTATTTCTACTGCAATCACTAGGCTACTCCTGTGAGACAAAGCTAAAGAGCCACATCCAGAGCTATTTGAACAGTTTCTCATGTATTATGAAAGCTATTTAAATAGGTTTTATTAACAGCTGTAATAATTTGCTCCAGGTGAAAAAACTTGGTGCATTTTGTTTACCACAAACTGTTTTTTTTCAATTACGCACTGGAGCTTGCCAGTTTCAGGTGGTTTTTAGTGTTTGTACAGCTCAAGCAGAAAATCAGTTGCAACAATGTTGTTGGCTCAGAAATTATGTTATAATTTGCAATAATTAGATAAAAATTGAGTTATTGAACAGTGGAAAGTTGCCATTGTACTGCAACACTACTCTGCTGCCTGTATAGCATGTATATAACCTGTGCCCTTAGTACATTACGGATCTACATTAGAGATCAGAAAAGGTATATGTAGTTAAGACAGTATTTAAAATATGTTCTTACTTATTGACGCAACAGTTTGTGATGGCCCAGCAGATGTCATGGGTGAATACTGAAGTTATGAGATATTTACCAAGTCATGCTGGCACAGGCTTCTACTCTGCTGGTACAGCTCCAAAATAATGAAGAAATACTACAGGAAAGTAAGTTGTGTGTTACTCCGTATTCTCCTCTCACTGCAGCCATTCCTGGGTCTAAAGCTGCCTCTGACTTTCTATAGAGAAAACCACATAACTTTATGAATTTTGTAAACATGGGTGAATGACAACTTGGAACAAAACTATAATCAAATCTTCCTCTTATCCCATTAGTTGGGCATATAAACCAAAGAGGTGTAAGTCCTTTTGTTTCATTTCTTAGCGCATACCAGTTTGGACAATGATTAGGTGCCAGAAAACTGTAGTGTCAAAATTAAAAAAAGCAAACAGTTTTTTTCACCAAAATTTACTCACGTAGTTTCTTTCAAATATATGTATATACACATACACATACATACATGTACAAGTATGCCACACATTTAGAAAAGTAATGAAAGCGGCATTTAGAGCTATATTGCCTTGTTAAATAACCTGAAGAACAGCTGAGATGATATATTTTGCAGTGCTACCTGTGTACAGGCCCAAATTATGACGATTGGAAGTATCGTGCAACTAAATTGGCGAAACTTCCTTGAAGTAAATTGAATTTGCATTTAAATAGAGGATAAAGCTTCCATTGACTCCCAATGAGAACAGGATTT
Source organism: Pandion haliaetus (assembly GCA_013401275.1). Taxonomy (NCBI): domain Eukaryota; kingdom Metazoa; phylum Chordata; class Aves; order Accipitriformes; family Pandionidae; genus Pandion; species Pandion haliaetus. The sequence continues at coordinate 74,530 of VYZV01012482.1, read as the reverse complement.
AATGCAGTGCAATTAAACCAGACTGTAAGAGGAGTCAGGATCAAAATTCTCAGACCTGAATATCTTGCTTTTTTGCATTTCTTTGCTTGCTTTCCTACGTAAAATCAGTGTCCAGCTGTGCTCTTTATCATATGTTGCAACTTTGTTGACTTTGTTGGGTCCTTCAGGCTTACATGAGCATGGCAACAATGTCTCTGGAGGCAGAACTGTGTTTTAAATTCTTTGGAGCAAGGAATAAACCATAACATTAATCTTTTTGTGGAGCGTTCTATGCATTTTTAACACTGTGATTTTTAATAGATAGTAATAATAGCAATTTTGAAGTACCCTGCAGATTCTAGTAAAGGACTTTCCTTCAGAAACATATCCCCTGCTGCTAGTTTGCAAATCTTCTAATTCATTGCCACATGGAGTGTCCTATGTGTGCAACATTTTTTTTTACTTCAAAACAGATAGAGCTGTATATTTTACCAACAAAGGTTCCCCGACAGCATGTTGCCATTTCTCCTGTGTGGGACCACAGTTACTTTAAATCATTTCCACATAATAGCAGTGGATAGTTTAAAGATCATGAATAAGTCATTTATTAGGTATCTGTATTTCAAAGCTTATAGATCTGTACTAAATCAGTATATTTTTCCTGAATAGTGTTTTCACGATGTGGGTTATTCAGTGAGTCACAGTATTCCTCAGAAAGCCACATTATCCTTAAGTTATATATATCTGCGAGAAGTGTCTTCCTGTCCCCGGCACAATGTGGATGTAGATCTTTGTGCTGTACAGACCTCGGGAGCCCAGCGAGGAGTGGCTGGGCTGGCGGTTCACAGCTCCTACGGCAGGGAAAACAACAGGGAAGCTATTGCTGCAGCTCTCAGAACAAAAGGTATGAAGTTAGATCCAAGCACTGAGTGATGACAGAGTAAGTGTCTCTCTGCCACAGACCACAGCTCTTTCTGGAGCCTTACTCACTTCAAAAGTAGTGGGAAAACTCCAGGAAAGAGGGCAGATGTTCCCATTAGTTTGAAACTTACATAAAAACCTGGGTAGCCAAAAAGGGTTTAGCAAGAGCTATGTAATGAAACTCAGAAAAGAGCAAGTGGCTAGGGCTTTGTCATGATGGCTTCAGAGTGCATCTGGTTTATGCAGCCAATTTGAATTGTGTACGCCAGTTTAACTTTGATCTATGTTTTATAAAGAAAGGCTTAAAACTCAAAGCCTTAGGTGGGAGAGTTGCCATGAACTTTTACTATCTCACAAATAAAAAAGCTTGAGGGAGAGTTTGTCTCTCCAGAAGTGCCAGAAAACCCAGTTGTATGTGTCTGAGGAAAATGCATGGGGGAATGGGTTATGGAAACAGTGAATCTTAAAATACTAGCATAACAAATACCCTGCCACCACAGGTCGGTGCCTTAAAACTTGGCATCTTTGTGCTGGGTTGTACCTGGGAGAGAAAGCTACTGGGAACAGAATGTGTAAGCACTGCTTTCTGCTCAGCATTGAATCACTCTCATGTTGTGTTTGGCCCACTTCTGAAAACTTTGTGTTCTAATATGCATTATGGACACTCCACTAACAAAGGTATTCACTTTTGTTAAATAGAATTTCAGTGAAATATGTCTTGAGAGGATATATGACCCTTTTAAGGCAGGAACAACTATTAGTTACTATAGAAGCCTAGAAAATATTTGTTCAGTGCTCTCTTAAGCATGCAACCTGAATGCCTTGCAAACACATTATGAATTAAGCAGAGACAAAGTGCTTGACTGCCTTCTGTCATTCCAGTTTGATACAAAAAGTCCTGCGAACTCCAGGGCTTTTCAGTAGCATCACATCAGTGTAACACAGTGGAAAGTCAGAATGGAGGGGCATGCCTGCTTGGTTTATTAGCACTTTTGAGAAGAGGTCATGCTTCTACCCCTTTTGAGGATTTTACTTACTATTTTAATGTTGTGCTTTAGCATGATTACCATATACTGAAAATATTCTAAAATACCAAGGGTAAAAAAGCCTGGAATCAGCTTTTAAAAGATGTCTTTGGAGCACATTCTTGCACCATTCAAGCCACTGAGCGATTAAAGGAGCATCTGACTCTGAGGTACTCAACACTTGCAGTGCAGTGCTACCAGAACTGCAGATTTCTACTGCATTTTAAAGGAGTTGAAGAGCTCTGTGTCTCTTCAGCGATGGCATTTGACAGGTGATCTAAAATGACCCTAAACATTAAATAATGTAAAGTATATCTGAAAGGTTTTAGGCATCGTATCCACGCATGCAGCTTTTGGTCATTTCATTGCAATTTTTGGATTAAAAGAAAATTAAAGAAGGTGAAATAAAATGAAGAAAACATTAATTTGTTACTACACTGTTCAGTTTTAGTGCTACTTACTATGAACCCCCCTCCTCATTCCCCTGGGAAAAAATTTAAAACAAGGAAAAAAGTATGAAAATTTGAGAAAAATAAAGTGCTCCCTCCAAAAAAACCTCAAGCCCAATACAAGGCAGTCATTCTAATTAATGTATTTTAAGGCCTACCCACAACATGGAGGAATTATCTTCTACAAAGCTTTCACTCTAATTCATTAGTTCCTTCATAGAGTTATAAACTGCATTAACTCTCCTGTGCAGAAATCAGCACTGTTACGGAGTTCTTGAGCAGATGTGATACAAGAAAGCCTTTTGATTTTTCTTTTTTTTTAAGCTCAAAGAGTAATGACACTGCAATATCGTGTGGTGAAGGAGCAATAATTTGATAAACATTGTCTTTCCATTAGATTAGAGCAATTAATCTGATTCTAATTTAGCTGAAACATTACCATACCGGAATCCCTAGAGCCCGATGAATAATCTCTAAACACATTGACACACTCAGCAGACAAACATTATCTCCACTCATACTGTTATTCCATATGGTCTCCTCCCATTCTGATGGAGTGCACCCTGCTGTTTCAATCAAATAAATGTCAATTATCTGAGATAGATTTTTCAGTTCATGAGCGCAGGTTTACAATTCGACAACAGTGGATGTGGAACAATTGTCTGCAGTTCTCCCCTGATTGCCACTGCCTCCCTTTTCAGCTACAGACCTTGCCGGATTGTTGTCAAACTTTGTTGCATCATACACAGTTTCAAAAGCTCTCTCTTGAAAACTGTAGGCACAGAAAATAATTTGTACCTGGAGAGAAAGCAGCAAAACACAGAAGAAATGGCAGAAGGGTTTTCCATGTAGACTTCCCTGCTGTATTAGTTGGGATGGTCTTTATTGCCTTTTCTATTTGTCGATCTAGCGGAGTGCCAAAACTCTATGTGACTAAAGGCTGCTTAGACGATTTGATAGTATCTTACTCTTCTAAGGCAATGACTTTCAAGCCTTTTGCTTCAATGGGTTATGGGCACACTCGCCAATTCTCACAGGCTGCCTTGCACTTTTAATTGAAAGCACTAGAAGACAGGCTGAAAACTGCAAGCCACAGTTTTGACCACTGCTACACGGTTCAAAGCTTATCCAAAATGTCCCTTTAGGATGGTAATCAGACTGCTTAGTATATTTGCCTAATGCAAGCCTTGTGGCTACTATGGTGTCTAACACTGAGGGAGTGATGTGCAATTCAGGTTGCTTACTGCCTAATACCATCAGTAGAGAGAAACGGTCACAGCACCTGAGGTAGATCCCTCTCAGTGGTGGCCTGGACACAGCACTTTGCAGGCTGAACTCATATCATATATGACCCCTGTTATTTAGGGTAGCAGTTTTCCTCTCAGGATGTGCCATATTAGGCAAATACACCCAATGGGAAGGAAGGATGGACATGGAAGATTTTGTTGAACTGTGCTCTCTTCCATTTTCAGTTGTTTGGATTCTCAAAGTAATGTACCAGAAGATACTCTCTCTTCATTGAAACACCTTACACTGTCTCAGGTAATCCTATTGCACCTGCTCCAAGGTATGTGGCATTAGTTGATTGATCATGCTTGTTTATATAGATATGCCACTTTAGAGAAGGTGTCTGTATATCTGTGTTGGAAAGATCACTTGGCAATCTGACATGGAGAAAGTTTTAAAAATTGAAAATTTTGCAATATTTTAATGATACCTGTCATTCAGCTTTACCTAAATGACATGGCCATTGCAAGAAGAAGAGTTTCTTCAATTGGGCCTGTGATCTGTGTGAGAAACTACTCCTTTGATCATGTGTGTGAGGGACAGTGTGGCATTCCTCTGGCTGAGAAAACCTTTAGCTTGATTAAGTCCTTTTAGGTCCAGTAGACTGGGATAGTAAGTACAGGGTGAATGGTTTCTCAGCAGCTTTAAATCCCACCTGTGAAACTGGCCTATTTTGACTGTCTCAGGTATAGTATACCTGCTCTTCCCAGCTCACTTCTCACTTGCCTTCCTCACCAGGTTCTCTTTAGCATCCATCACGTAGACTTGAAATACTGTAATATCTTACTGCTTAGAAAGAGTCTTATTTTTCAAGATGCTGGCTACCTTCCCTCTTCCTAACATCAGATGGACTCCTAGATACTTCAGTACCTCAGGAGCAAATTCATTCATCCCCTTTCCACTAGATATTTCTCTTCCCTGGCACAGGCAGCTGGAAACATGGATAATCTGTCAGTAAAGTGGGGTGATTTGCGTGCAGCAGTTATCCATACATTTCAACAGCAGATAGGGCTTTCAAGCAGAGCCATATGGTTATCAGTTTCTAATCTAGAATTTTAGGCTATCTGTAATTGTATGTTATAGAAATAAAAAGTGTCTCTTACTTTGGATTTAGACATTCTGTCACCATTAATGTGCCAGTAAAGGCTTTGCTTGAGGACATTGTGGAACAACACAGTCCTGTTAATGTTGCTCAATAAAACTATTAATACGATCAATTTGATTTGAAATGTCTCTTGTCTTGTAAAGTATCAGATCATTAACTTTGACAATATCAGAGAGTTCTGACTATCATATTCAACTAAATTAATGTCCAAGGAATAGCTAAGAGCTCATTTTGCATAATGGAAAGTATTAATGTGCCATAGTGGAAAGTATTAATGTGCTACTGGATGTAAATAAACTGAGCAACCTTCAAATGCTTCAGGAAGGATGTAGGCTTGCACTAGTACATGCCATAAAAAAGAGGCAATGAAAGACATGAGGCAGAGAAGGAAACAATAATGATTCTTGAACTGAAGGTATGAGATAAAGAAAAATGGTACTGAACACCTGAAATTTGCTTGTAATCACAGGGTTATGTGGATTCTCAGAGTCTCAGTAAGGCGTGTTATATGCTATTGGGAGACAAGAAGTAGGGTCAGAAAGCGCACAAAGAAGAAACTCTACAGGTACCTCTGCATTACCATTTTAGTTCAAATCAGGGGAGTACCTCTGAAGCACAAATCTTAATCTTTCCAGTTTACAGTACTTTGGTTCACACTATAGAGAGGTCTTGGAGTACATGAAAGTAAACTGAAAGATGTGGTCCCAGCTTGCACCTAATTCACTCTGTTACCAGCTGGTTAAGTCCATAGGAGTAGACTGGAGCTAGTCAGATACAAAATGCTCTGAAATTCTTATGAAGTGTATAGTGAGTCTTCAGCACTATTTCACTCAACAGATCCACTTTTACTGAGCCACACAGCTTGCTTGTGTAGACATAGCAGTGAAATAGACTGGAGGCTCCTTCCCCTGCCCCACATGTATGTTCTCACCCTGATATGCTCTGGCTATATGAACATGCATAAATATTGACCAAGCCAATAGCAGTTGTCCCAATTACATTTGGGAAAGTCATGATTTTAAGCCTGTTTTTAAAAGCATCTGTGGATGCTCTTGTACTGGCAGTTCTAACAGCTGAATTTAAAAATAACATGGGACACAGCCTATTGTGGGAAGTGTGAGTACAGAAGGGGGAACTAAGTGGATAATGGGAACTGAACACGTTATTTTTGAACTCCTATGGATGTGCAGTGCTTTGGTTTTTTATCATTGCTCTGGTCCTCTGCCTAAAATAAACTTGCACACCAAAAATACTGGGAACTGACTGTCTGAGTGGCAAATCTGCTGAAAAGGACCAGGTGGATGCCGAACTGAATAGGAACTGACAGTGCACCCTCACTGAAAGGGAGGCACATGCATGCAGGGTACATTAGGAGCAGTATGACTAGTAGGCTGAGGAAAGTTATTCTTCCCCAGTCCACGCTAGTGAGATTGTACCTAGAACAACTTGAAGGCCAGTCACAAAGATGACACAACTGCAGTGCTTCACAGTGGTGGCAGATCATACATACAACAAGGGGCAACAGCCAGAGACTGCATTCAGGCTGGTCATTAGGAAAAAGTTTTTGTTCTACCTGCAGCATTGGAGCAGGTTACTTAGAAAGACTGTATGATATCTAATGTTGGATATTTGCCTGTAGCTGGACAAAGCTGATCTAGTGCTTGTGGTGGTCCTGCTTTAAGTGGGATGTTGGGCAGGGTGAGCTCTGGAGATGCCTTCCAACCAACGCTGTTACCACTGTAGAAGTGAACCAGACTTAAGTGGATATTAGCGGAATGACACGATGGGTAGATTTGTTAACTAGAATGTTTGGCCTGGCCTAAGTTGTGGTTTAAGCCCAGCCGGCAACAAAGCACCACGCAGCCGCTTGCTCCTCACTCCTCCCCACCAGTGGGATGGGGAGGAGAAAAATATAAGGAAAAGCTCGTGGGTCAAGACAAGGACAGGGAGGCATCACTCACCACTTATGCTCATGGGCCAAAACCAGACTCAACTTGGGGAAGAAACAAAATCAATTTAATTTACTACTAATGAAACCAAAACAAGGATAATGAGAAGTAAAACCAAATCTGAAAACACCTTCCTCCCACCCCTCCCTCCTTTCTGGACACAACTTTACTCCAGATTTTCTCTACCTCCTCCCCCCGAGCAGGGCAGGGGGATGGGGAATCGGGGTTGGGGTCAGTTCATCGCATGTTGTCTCTGCTGCTCCTTCCTCCTCAGGGGCAGGACTCCTCACACTCTTCCCCTGCTCCACCGTGGGGTCCTTCCCACGGGAGCCAGTCCTCCATGAACTTCTCCAACATGAGTCCTTCCCACGGGCTGCAGTTCTTCATGAACTGATCCAGCGTGGGTCCCTTCCACAGGCTGCAGTCCTTCAGTCACAGACTGCTCCAGCGCGGGCTTTCCCATGGAGTCACGGCCATCTTGGGGGGCATCCCCTCTGCTCCAGCGTGGGCTCCTCTCCAGGCTGCAGGTGGACATCTGCTCGCCCGCTCCCCTCCCTGGGCTGCAGGGGGACAGCCTGCCGTCTCACCACAGGCTGCAGGGGCATCCCCTCCTCCGGCATACCTCCTCCCCCTCCTTCTTCACTGACCTCGGTGTCTGCAGAGGGGTTTCTCCCACATTCCAATCCCCTCTCTGCTGCAGGTTCCCCTTCTTAAATCTGTTCTCCCAGAGGCACTACTACCATCGCTGATGGGCTCAGCCTGGGCCAGAGGCGGGTCCGACTTGGCGCTGGGGAAGCTTCTAGCAGCTTCTCACAGGAGCCACCCCTGCAGCCCCCTCCCCTGCTACTGTATCCCCACCACACAAACCCAAAACACCAAGCTTTGCAGAAGGTCATAGGTAGCTTAAGCTATATCACTCAGCACACAAAAAGTCTGTAGCAGTTACCTAGGGAGAGTCTGTCTCTTCACACCTGAGACTTCTTAGGAAGGAGATGGGTAAAACTAAGATAGAGAAAATAAGGGGAGAGCCCTGGGGAGCCTTGGGGAGCCTGACTTACCATTGCTGAGAGGAAGGGGAGGAAAGGTAGTTCTTCTTGAATGAGGCCCCTCATTGTCTCACCCAGATGTAGCTGCTGCCCTGCACATTTCCAGCCGTAGTGACAGCAATGGCTGATTTCCACCGCCGCAGCCTGCTGCCTGAGGCAGCTGTGACATCACCTCACCTTGATGACTAGCTCTTTTCAGGACTGCAACTAGATGTGACCCACAGAGGCATAGCTGAGCAGGTGTCTGCTTAAAAAGCAGCTGCCTGGGTGATGGCTTTTCTTCACTGCCTATGTCAGTTTTCTCATCCAAAGTCAATGGGATCAGTGGCATTGATATTACTGAATAAGTTGTTTCAGCTCTGGTTTTAAAATTAAAACTTTTATAATTAAAACCTTTTTCTTTCAAAATACAGTTTTTTCCAAAGTTTGACTTTTATTGATGCTATTTTTGGTTAACATCACAATTTAGATTATTTTTCTTAGAAATCAGTGTCTTTTTTGTTATTGAGTTCCTTTCTGATAGTTTTAGTGATGCAAGAGAAACTTTCTGTGTTGTGGGACTGAAGAAGCAGGCTCTATTCACAACACAGCAGTCTGTTAGTGAATGGTAAATATGACCTATGGCTGTTAGAGTCTAAATGGATTTTTTCCCCTGCTCTATTTTGAAGATGTGACAAAATTACTAGGTAGCCTATGTATCCAAAGTCAGAAATACATTGGGAGCTGAATTCTGTCAACAATACCAGAGAAGCCTGATTTTAGCTCCATTGCAACACAGCAGAGTTCTGCTTTCATGGTGCATTAATTCAACACCTGTAGGTGCTCCCTTTCCTTGCTGAAATTACAGGCTGTCTAGCGAGTAGTTAAGACTTTGGACTGGAGTGTGGTGTAAAGTCGTGTGGTCTTTATTGATTCGCACAGGGCCAGATCCTAATAGCATGATGTAAGTTACAGACTCTCCCTCATGTTGCCTAAAATGGAGACAAAGGATGAAACATAGCTGAGATGATTTACTGACATGTCCAGTTTTTAGAGTTCTTCACCTTTAGCCAGTCACCTTTAAAATAGTAGTTTTGTTAAATTCAAAATCATGGTGCTGAAAAACGATCAGTATTCAAATCTGTTTATTTACTTATCAGTTGAAAGTATAATTTAAAAGCCACCTCAGCCTCTCAGAAAAGATTTTGAAGCACAGGACCACATCAATGAGAGAAAAAACAACCCAAAAATCTTTGCTTTTGTTGTGTGCGTTAATACATTAAATTAGAAGCATTAGAGAAGCTTAATTTAATTTGAAATTAGGCAGTTGACAGCATTGTTTGACTGTTGGACTATTGAACCACTCTGCTTCCTGTGCTGGTAGGAGGGGCTGGAAGTAACTGAGAGGCTGGAGGGGAGGCCATGAATAAAAAAGACATTTATTTCAGTCTCTTGAGTAAATGTTTAACAGTCATAATGAGACTGCTGTGGGGCATGTTAATACGTTCCAATAGGCAATGTGTTATTGTTGTTTCCTTGGTTTCCCTAACATGGCAGTTGCGTTATAAGGTCTCTGCCCTGCAGAGTAGAAAACGGGGATGTTTCTGAACTCAGCAGAGAGCAAGAGCTGCTGCCTCATACCAAGGAGGGGATCCCACTCCTCTCCTGCATCTGGAGCAGTGGTGCTGCAGGATTCCTGAAGTGCCTCGTACCGCACTGAGTTATGTCTCTTGACTGGTTTATCACCTTCAGGCAGACAGTAGCTCTCAAGGCACCATGCCTCACCAGAGCTTTGAAATGAGAGCTGCTGCATCACCGGCAGGGGTTGCTTGTTGGTATCTGGTCCTGTGGTGGACGATCATGCCAAATTCCTGCTGGTGTTCACAGTGAGCCAGTTACCTAAAAGTCTTGATGCTGTTCAGTTTATCAATGGAGGTATGCATATAGCTGCACATACTGTTCCACTCTGAGTGTTGAACGACTTGCATAGACTTAATGGGGACTAGTCATATGTTGTAAATTTAGGACATAAAAAACTGGACTAAAAGAGCACTGAATGGGGTCGTACCACATGGCTCTCTAGCTCTCTGTCCTGTCCCTGATGGCCATCAAAAGGTGATGTTTAGGAATGAATATAAACCCAGGGTGCATGATACATGATACTTCCCTGGGTACTCTCCCTGCTTCCAATCATTTGCAGCTCAGAGACTGCCTGACCTGGAGATGTTTCTCTGAATTTATAGCCTGAAAGTATTTCTGATCTGTGAACTTGCCCTGCCTCTCCTTGAATCCATATAAGCTTTTAGCATCTGCAACATCCTGTGGCATGGAGTTCATCAAATGCACCTCCTTTTCTGAGGTCACCACCTCAGAGGTCAGGCTGACTCCTTGTATCAACAGGATTCAGTCCCCCATTGCCATCGCAGCAGGATTGGGCTCCAAAAACAGCTCTTCTTCAGTACCCTCTCTCTGTACCTGTTAATACACATTAATATTGATTAATGCACTCGCCACATATGGTGTAGGCACTTGTGTTACTCCCCATCCACCCGAGATACACATTAATCAACAGTACATCATGGTATAGTATGTCATGTCTCATTGCTTAAACATTTTTCTACTCCCTTATGTTTTTAAATTGAAGAAAACTAAGTGCTCAGACAGAAGTAATAGATCAGTATAACTGGATTTGTCTTAATACACCCCAGATGAATTTGCCCAGAAGAGTTTCATGGAAAATCTTTTTTGGCATACAAAATCTTCCTGAGGAGTTATATCAGTGAGGATTGTTTCTTCAACTGCAGTAAAAACCAAAAAGGCCCTTTGTTCTGTTCCCGTGTCTCCCACAAGATAAAGATATTTCTCTTACTCCCTCCACCATTAAAAAAAAATATAAATTACTGGCTTCAGAAAGACAGCATTTCAGCTTCCCAAACATTTAGTTTCCTAAACAGTGCCCTGTTAACAGGTTATGGGCGAAGTACAGCTCTGCTGTAGCTTAGTTCAGTTGATGGTGGCACTCGGTTTCCCTGATGTTAGTCACCAGAAGTCAGGTGCCTGGTCTGAGCGGCCAGCTCTGTCATGGACACAGAGGGATGGGTGCCTCCTGAGAAAGATTTATTTTACCCTGTGGTAGGTGTTTAAAATCAACCTCTAGAGATGTCTTTCCTGCTCTATTCATTAGAGGTTATTGATTCATTGCAAACTAGCTTAGACTACACATTTCCTCTGGGAAAGGGTAGACCCCGGGACCTGGATCTTACAGAACAAAGCAGCATGATGGAGAATTATTTCAGCTGTATTTGGTATAACAGGCTTCAAATATATAAATACTCATACTCAGTAAATGTAAAAGAATGGAAAAAAACAAGTTTTCATAGAAGCATAACGCACAGAACACAAGCCAAAAGGGCTCATGGGGCACACAGCAGGTCCTTCCAGTGTGAACAGTTACTGATGTGAATTGCTCTGTTATAGGCCATATGACTAATTTGTATGTCTAACTGATCACTAAATTGATATTGTTGCTGATCTTAGTGTAAAGTGAGGAGATACTCACTGAGAGCAGGAAGTGGTGGAAACTACCCTGTAATCAATATATTTACCTGGTGTGCCAGTAACAATAATGAAAGAGCAAAAGAGCTGAAGTCAATCACCAGAGGTTTTGCGTTCTCTTCTGTGCTTTCTGACCTGCCTCTAGGGTACATAAAGTTTCTTTTACATTTGTTTCTGAGATTATGGACACAACTGTGTCTTTTATTACTTGAGAAATTTCTGAGCTCATACACAGCCTAGTAATTACATGCTATATTTTAATGCGCATACACAAAATGACCAGGCTATTGTTGCTCATGTAGTCATTACCATAGCATTTTAACACTTCCGAATGCAAGTTCCATGGTCCATTAGCATAGTTTTTGAAAATTTTTTTGAAGTTCTGTCAAATAAGCCAGCAGCTTCCTTGGTGTTTTTATCTTCTAGATGTGTGAAGACCATTATCAATATCCCTTCCAGATTATTGGTACTATATGAATACCAGGTAGAAACTATGATGTTCTTACATTGACTGCCTATCAGCTACTGTGAAACAATGGATACAGTCAGACCTTGTGAGCATGGCAAATGTAGCTTGTGATGCAAAGAGTAGGTCCAGAATAACTTTGGTGCGGGAAGTATTTTGATGCATAATCAAGAGCTTATTCACGGAATGATACTTTCCAGAGCATTTATGCAATGCCTTACATCTTTAAGCAACTGTATAAACAATAAATAATCCTCCTCATCAGTGTTACTACATCCTATTGAATAAGTCCCCAGGCGCTATAAATAAAGGTTATCTTGCAGCCATCAATAACAAACAGAAGAAGAAGGATTTCCTCACTGACTTTTATGAAGTTTTCAGTAGTGTTTTGATTTGATTCAGCATTTCTGATAGTGGTGTAGTGTTTGCCTGCCTGCCTGAGATGTTCAAAGGCAAGCAATTTTTTTAGATTCACAAATCCCACAAGCCTCTGAAGGACTTCAGGAGCTTCCTGGGCTGTTTGGTAACTTCACTGCAAACAACTGCTCTCCAGGGTACATTTGAAACTGTACTTGCATTGAAACCTGTGTCAGGACTGTCCCTAGACATGCCTACGGGATGAAAACTGGCCAACCTGCTCTTGCTCTCACCAAAGATTACTCACTCAGGTTCAGGGCAGCTTGTGTGGCTTTTAGCCACCTCAGAGTATTAGCATAAATTTGTGTCTGGCTACCATTACCTTCTTAGACATCCAATGTCAAAAAAGTATGCAAACCCTCATCAATGTATAATACGTGTAACTCCAAATGTTAAACTATTACTCATTACAAGGCCCCCATGAGGTAAGAAACTACTGTAATCATAATTTTACGATGAGAAACTGAGGCTCAGGGGCAAGATTGTTAAAGATACTTTTGTATCTTTTTGATATAGGTAGAATGGGGGTCTCTGAATGCTAGTGAAACTCTTAGCATAAGAGGTGTACTTAATTTCACTTGAAGGAGCCTGTTGGACAATGTCAGGGAATGACCCCTCCTTACTAGATGTGTGAGATCAACTTTATTATCCCTTTCTTGCCTTCAGTTTAAATCAATTGGAAGGAAGGGAGAGAAACTTGTTCAGTGAAAAAATAAATGTTAATTGTAAATCCATTATTATTCCTCTTAACTTACTTTTTTCTTTGGTCTGTAGATGCCTTCTTCCATTTACCAATGAAAGAGCTGAGAACCAACCATCTTCTGTGAGCACCTTTTGGCTTCATAGCAGGGGGGTGATACAGGAGGTGAGTGCAGTTTTCAGGAATGCATAAGGGACTCTGGGCTCAAGTCACATGGACCCCCCAGGTGCCTAAATCGCTTTGGAAATGGGACTTGGGGTATGAAAGTCAACTGAAATGGGTGAGGCTTTGCTGCCTCAGGCCTCTTTCATAGTTTGCCACTTCTGTGACAGTGGTTAGTGAATTGCATGTTAAACAACTCTGAACTGCCTTGTTTTCAGACCTGTATATTTAAAAGAGCTAAAGTTAGTTATTTGCTTTGACAAGCCACAGGAGCTTTTCAGTGGCAATCCTGGCAATGGCTGTAGAGCCATAGCAAGAAGGGTTATAACCTACCTCTGCAAATAACACCACTGGCTCCTACAGTTACTTTGCAGATCAATCCTTCCAGAAAAGCCTGAGTCTTGTGCATTTTTTAAAAATGTTGAAATTTGACATTTAGGAGTGTAAGGGCAGATAGGCAGTGCCTCCTCTGTTCACTGAGAATGGAAGTTCAGGGTGCATGGTGCAGAGACCCATACTAGCAGGGTAAGACTCACATCAGAGCTGACCCAATTGGAAAAATTAGTTTGGCATGAGCTAATGAGCGGTGCTGACATTTTGAGATCATTGGTTTACGTGCAACAGGGAGCTGCACATAATGTGATCAAGGCAGATTAATTTGGGTCAAATGTGCACTCCGTTTTGAGCACATCTGGTACGGCAAAGTAACACCCAGTGAACCAACCTGCACAACAGAATCTCTGTACATCCATGGGTGCTCCTGTTCCCATGGAACAGGTTATGCAGGTTATGTGACAGTACAGGGTTTTGGTGTCACGCTTGGGTGCTGGGATGGTTCTTCCTGGTGACCACCCTCTCTTATCCCTTTCCATGCTCCATGCTCCAACTGAGCTGCAGCCAGTCAGCAAGAACTCTCCACCCTTTTCCTTTTCCCACCTCTCTGCCCAGGAAAAGAGACTTTTCCTTGCCCTGGTACTATATAGGAAAAGAGGCCTGCCTTTCATGCCTCCTCAGTAAGTAAATACAGAGGTCCAAAATTCAAAATTTCTAGAAGACTGAGTAATTTCTGAGTCATATTTACAAATATTTTTTACCTGTCCTGATTTCCTTACTTATTCCTATGGTTCATTCACTCACTGGTAATGAAGCCCCTCACTACATTGGACGTAAATTGTGGTTTGGCTTTTTAGCATCAAGCATGCTGGTGGTTTATGTGAAAGGCTTTCCCTGGTCCTACCTGAGCAGTAGCTTTGAGGTGCCGTGGTTGAATCTCCAACTCCTGCCCAGCAGCATGCTTTGAGCCATGCTTTGCCATTCCTGTCACTTGGACACGGTTCTTGTTCTGTTTCCTCTTTATTTGTATATTCCTTGGGATGGCGTATTTTGTTTCCCAGCTGTGGTACATGCAAGAGAAACTGAAAGCTCAACCAAAGGAGAAAATTGAAAAAACACTTAATGATATCAATCAGAGAAGACATGAATAACCTGAAGAAAAGGTGAGTTGTAGTTTTCCACATTCAGAGAACACTGCTTGCCTTGTACCTTTCAAACTTGTTAGTGCAGCTGCTGATCCAAGCAGTATTTCTGGCAACTCTCATTAGGGCTCTCCTGCCCAAAGTCAATGGACTGCCTATATCATACAGCACAAGGACTAAACCCACCTTTGCACGGCATATGTTAAAAATGTGACTGAAATGCTACCCATTCATAAGAGAGCAAAGCAATCAACAAAATAGCCCATGCAGGACCTAGTCTGATATGAACTCCTTCCATGAAGTTTATGTCATGAAAATTTGGTACTGCTGAGAGAAATAACCCATAATGTTTCATAAACATTTTTAGGTGTTAATATAAGAGGTATAACTTTTCAAGGGCTCCAAACATCAGCCAGTCCCATTGCCTTTTATTACCTCTGAAGGAGAATTTTATAGTAGGCTTTTACTTCTAAATTGATAATCCTTTTAAAGAGAAAACAAAGCAAAACATGACCAGAAACACTAGGTCTAGACTTTTTCTGATTTGTCGCAACAGCAAAGACCTCCTATGCTTTAGCAGAGGCCCATGTTGGGCTGTTATGCTCCATGCTTTTGTCATGCATTGTCTCTCTCTGTTTAAATTAAACCCCAAAGCTACTGTTGGGTCGATTTCTGGTAGAGCAGAAGTGGCATAAAGCCAGTTTTTCTTGGTTGAGAAAATAAGTTGCCTCTCTGACAGTGTCTTTTAAAAAAAGACACTATCAGTAAAGTAATCAGTAAAGTAAGAAACATCAGGATAGATCCAATAGTCACACCAGAGAGTATATTAATGTATAAGAAAGCCCCCTGCTTCTCATAACACCACCATAATAGACTGTGGATATTTTTTGTTTTTAATTTTATGGTAGCATGAGCTCTGCTCTCTATATACAATATAGCACTCTTTGTGCAGACAAAGTGGAAATGACATTTATCCAAATACACTGGCTCAATGAGCCTTGGTTTTGATGACCTTATGCCTTTTTGGTCTTCTGGTTTAACTGTGGTACTTTTATTGTTGGCTTTGAAGCAGTTAAATGTAGTCTGAAAGCCTTTTCTTATTTCCTGCTTCTTTTTTTTTTTCTTCCTCTTTTTTTCTTCTCATTGTAGAAAAAGTACTGACTATGTCAAGGACAAACACTTAGGTTATGGATTTTTTTCTTTCCTATTACTATTTTTATTACAAAGCAGCCCTGAAGACCTTTTAATTCTCTTGATTGTTTAAAGAGGCTTCATGAAAACACAGCGTCTCAGATGTGGAGATAGGTATAATTGAGTGCAAAGTTCTGTTTGCCAGGACTCTACTACAGTAAGATCCTAAGGAATTTGACAAAATGGAAAGGGTCAGTAAGGGTTTAGTGGAATTTGATAGGAGGCCCTATACAAATATCCAGATGAAACTATAGCCAATTATTCTGTGCTGAATATTATGCCCTGATGAAAATAAAATACCTGAGTTTAATCTTTCATTCAGGGTAAAGATTTGTAGTATAATGATCTGATTTAGCTGAAAAAAGGAAAAAATAAGTAAGTCTGACAGCTGAGAACAGAAGGGGGATTAATCTCAAAAGTTGCTAGTCTTTGTTTCCCATCCTTTCATTATTGTGCAATCAGAACAAAGAAAGAACTAGCTGCCCTGATACAGCTCCAATTGCATTGCTCAGAGAAAGGGGGAGGCATCGTGGAGAGAGATTTTCCATTATATACAGCCAGAGGAACTGACAAGAAAACAGAGAGAAATGGAGCCAGTCAGTCCTCCTCTCGGTCTGCCTGGGGCTTTGGGCAGAAGCAGGCTAACAGTGCCTGCATTCATCACCAGGCACAGCAAGGGCAGCTGCAGGTAAGTACGGCAGGGTGGGATGTCTCACAAGGTGCAGTAAGCCCACTGAATGCATAATTATCTCGCTTTTCAGTCTTACATGTGACCTCCAGCGTGCCCATCCAGAGGAGAAGGAGGGAGATGATGGGGTGGCGTACATTAGAGTGCTGTCTGCTCTTCTGATCTCTTTGACAGTGCCTCTTCTTGGCATGTGACATGATGCCAGCTCTCATTCCACTTGTGAACGTCTACAACCACTACTTATGCACCATTAAATGCCAGTGGTTGCTGCAAGGCAGACTGCTGTGCAGCTACTTGCTCCAACTGACCAGAATTGCACTTGAAAGTACTACAACATTCCTTGTACTTTTTACACCAGCTGTTTGAAATAATGCTTGAGTTATCACATTTTCAAGAATAACCATGTTAAAGAAGCAAAGGACAGAAAGGCTAGCAAGAAAACTTTCTGTAAGTGTGATAGAAGCAAGAGAAAGACCAAAGAGAAAACTGGATTAATTATTAAAAGAATAATAAGTTGCCAAAAGTTCAGGTGGAGACGGTTGACATGTTTTGTGGCTTTTTTTGTGTCAGTCTTCACTAAAGTGGTCACCTGTGCTCATAAATTTAACAAAGCTAACCTCAAAAGAAAATAATAAGAACGGAGATAGGCCATTTAGAGAATATTTAGCTCGTTGATGTTTTCAGGAAGAAAACAGGTTTAATGTCTCAGGAAAGTCACTGTAATGTGAAGCCTGGCAGAAGCAACCTTAGAGCTATTAGTGGTTATCTTTGATAATTCTTGGAAGATGCATAGGCTTCCAGAAGACTGGAAAAGAGAAACCACGGTGTCTGCCTTTGAAAAAGGGTGACAGGAGGAACTAAAAGTCATAGAGTGGTCTGCCTAGCTTTGATTTCTGGAATAATGTTGGAACAAATATTCAAAGTATTTTTAACCACCTGGAAGATAGTAAGGAAATGAGTTAACAGCCATTACAGATTTGCCAAGAACAAGTTATATCAGTCATCTAATTTCTTTCTGGAACTAAATAATAACTGCCCTTATGGATAGGGAAGAAACGGGCAATGACATGCTGCTTTCTCCTGATAAATTCTGGTATTATCTCTCATGACATTTTATAAACTAGCTAAGAAAGCACTCTATAGATTTAATTATCATAAGGCTAGTGTGACACTGTTTGGAAAACTGTATTTAGAAAGTAGTTATCAAAAGCTTAATATCACTTTTCAGTATTTTCATGAACTTTCAGATAATACCAACATTGAAGGAGCATATTGGAGGACAGGATTAGACTTCAGAAACAGTTTGACAAGATAAAGATGCAGTCTAAGGCAGCATAATGCAGTTCAACAAGAAAAAAATTCAAGATATTAGGCTTGGACAGGAATAATCTTCATACATCAACACAGAAAGAGAGTAAGAAGGTGGAGAATTGCATATTCTCTTCATTGGTGAATAAGAGGTTAGGCTGGACCTCCCGTCACAGTGAATCACATACCGAACAGGATTAAAAAAAATGATTTTGTTGTGGGTTAATAGGATAGTGACTCAGGATTATTACCTGTAGGGTATGTGAAATCATATCCCGCTCTATTAAGTTTTGGTAAATGCTCGTTTGGAATATTATGCCCAGTTTTGGGTACTAACTTTTGAGAAATACCTGGCACAACTGGAGAGATTGCTGAAAACAGTAATTGTAGGAGTAGAAAATGTGACTTATGAAGAAAGGCTTAAGAAATTGGGGTGGTTAAGTAAAGAAAGGAGAATATTAGTGCAAAACATAACAGTTTTTGCACAACTTAAAGGAGGGGGGAAACTGTTCTCTTCATGTTCTATTGATAAAAAAAGAAATAACAAGCTTTAATCAAAGCAATGAGGATTCATCCTGAAAGTTAGGAATAATGTAATGAGAGCAAAGACAGGAAAACTGTAGCACAAGCTGTGAAAGTTTATGGGATCTCCACCTGAGGAAATCCCGTCGGGCATGGCTTGGATATAGTTCAGTGGGGAGAAGGATTAGATGTACTCCTGAGGTCACTTCTAGTCTGATTTTCTATAACTTTTTGGTGAGTCTATTTTTGTTTTCCATTCAAGATGAGGTGCATCCTCAAGAGTGACTGTGAAGAGAAACACATGTTATTTAGCAGAAAAAGATTAAATGGACTTGATATCCACTTAGGTGCTCAAATATGTACATATGATCGCTTCTCACAAGCTCAGAATGGGCTTCTTGCCTCCTGTGTGAGCCTGTGGGGCCAGACGAACCTGACAGGTATTTTTCAAAATACTCCTGCCCTACTTGTAAATACTTAACAAGTCTGATGAATTTTATTGTATATATACATGAGACAGTTCTCAATGAGTTAGAAGTCAGCCATACTCTTTTAAAAAATCTTCACTGTTTCAGAAGGCCTCAGGCTTTTGTTCATCTGGAGACATCCAGTTGCCTTTAAACTAGGCTCTACAGCAAAATGGTGCATGAAATTGGTTGCTGCTTTGGTAACTTTTGCCTTTGGTCACTGTAGTTCAGCTTCCAAAAGAAAACTTCACCTGTCCTCATTGTAACCTTCTTACTCTTACAGTTGTAGGCTATGAATACATTGGCACCCAATGTATGATCCGAAAGGTTTTCTTGTTAATAAGTTTTCCTGTTAAATTTCAGGGTTGTAAGGTCAGGTTCCAAACACGGGACTTTTCCTGTTTCATCAGAAGACTCTGAGCTCTGTTATTAGGATTGTTGATTTTGGCTTGTAATTGCAATCAAAGCTGAATAATTAAAAAAAGCAGCAGTGGTTCAAAATGATTGCCAGTTGTAATTACAAACCAAAATCAACAATCCTACAGCCTACTGGCACCGTCTGCTTTTTTCTGCTAGCTGCAACTATACTTCCCCCATTTCCTCTTCTCACTCAGCACTGGATACCTTCCACTTGCTGCTTGACCCCCTTTCAGGGCATCAGAGCTGGGCTCTTACAGGGGACTGTTGTTAGCAGGATGTCTCCTGTTACAGGCATTCTGCCCATGTATATGGGTTTTGTCCTATCTTCTCCCAAGAACCTGTCATATGAAGAATGTCTCTTGTTGAAGGAAACATCAGGTAGCCAACTGAATTGATTAAAAAACTTCTCTTATTGTTTGTTAAACTGACAGCTGGAAAATTCATTCTCGGTTAACAGTTCTAATTTCTATTACTGTGTATCTCCTTCTTGAAAAGAATTCAGATTTCTCATTTAATAAATTGAATATATTCTTTTTGCCTATGTGTCATATCCTGGATCTGCATAATGAGATTTGAAAGCATGTCCAGAGGTAAAGAACCCCTAAAATAACCTAGATTATATTGAAGGAGACAAGGAGACATTAACATATGGAAGCCAGAAGAGGGTGAAGAATAGCTTTTTCATGGCTGTTAAATATTCTGCAAGTTTACAGTATCAGCTAATGTGACATTTTGTCATGGGCTACAGAGGCAAAACAATTATAGCATAGGACTTTACAAACAAATGAGCCCAAAGTATAAATACAGAAGAAGCAAAAAGGAAGATAGTTTTGAAAATTATTATTCACACTGGTCAGGGGCCATAGTGTAACATCCTTCAGCTGCCCAAGTATTCCATTCCTAGGCCTGTGCCTAGTTTTAGGTTCTATTTTCTGCTTTGTGGGAAAAAAAAAAAATTTCTACTGGTTTCCAGTGATTTTTCACTAACTCTGGTGATGTAAGAGAAAGTATATACTTTTTATCATGTTTAAATTCTTGCAGAAATGTTCAGGAGAATGAAGTAACTGAAATCCACTCAGATTTTCTGACATTAGGCCCCATAAATTTCAGTACTGCTTATGAAGAAGCTGCTCACTAGTTGAGTCTTCCCTCTCAGGAAAAAAGTAAATAAAAGGCTTGTTGTTCCATGTAATCTATGGAGATATAAGACCTTACCTGTAACCTCTTCAGTTTGAAAGTGAAGAAGCAGATTACCAGACCTAAGCTGCAAGGCTGCAGATGGTACTGAAAATCACTTTCTTAAGATGCAAATGAACTACAGAACCGAGATGCTGATGGGCTGAAAGGAGCATAATTTCCTGTGGTGTATAGAATTTGGGTGGCCTCTTCTGTAATCTTTCAAGAAATATCTAATGTTACTACCTGAAGTCAAGAAGTGATCGAACACCTGGCAGGGCATGAATATATCTATAAACAGATCAGACAAATTGGTGTATGTTTAGTGAACACAGTTACGTGTATTTCGGCTGTACCACCTTCCTGTTATGAAAAAAAAAAAGAAAGAAATACAGTATTCTCTTAAGATTAAACGTTCTTATTTGCTTTCCCTTTTTTATACATTAGGAATTTGAACTTTATTCCTAAAATCCCATATTAAAGAATTGGCCTAATAATTTTAATAGCATGGTAGAGACTAACTTATTTGATGTGTTCTGTGGTACTTTGTATTCAAACATTTGCATAGTGGAGTATTTTCTTTAGTGTTTGCTCTTGTGGAAAGAAGTCAAGAAGGGTGTGTTGTGCTTGTGGGAACACTATTCTTTTCTGTGTGCATGCTTTATATTTGATGTGATAAGGAAGAAACAACAATAATGAGGTTAGATTTGATAATTTCACATAAATGATGAACAGGAACCCACATACTTTCAAAATAAAACTGATTGAAATTCATTCTAGTTGGCTCCCATTAATCTTAATTGTAATTCCATACTTCACTTTAATAGGTTGTTAAATTTTAGGAAGCTGTGTTATTGTTCTTATACTTGGTTATTTTTTTAGTTCACAAAGTTTTTCTGATTTCTGCATCTGGAAAGGAATGCCAACATTTTTATTTTCTATATGGGTGTTTACATGCCAAGCAGCATCTCTCTGATTCAAAGCAGCCAGAGAAAATGCAGAAAGTTCTGTTTAAAGGCAGAATTCTGTACCTGGGATAAATTTGGTGGAAGGCTTCTTTTTGTAGTTCAGCTTTTAAAACAAAAATAAATTTTTCAGTCCACAAGGAGCAGGATACTGGTAAAACAAGCTGACCATATAGCACATGCATTGCTTCAGAAAACTGTGCTCACTTTTTTAATGTCCAGAAGGAAGACCCAGCATTTGTAACACAGTACCTGGAAGGACAAAAATGTCAACCTTTCTGCTTTCACTGACTTCAAGGAGAGTTGAATGTTCTCCACACCTTGCAGGACTGAATCCTTTGTAAACTTGCTCATGATTAATATATGTTATGAATATCTATTAAGTGTTACAGTAGGTTGATAACACCCAGCCATATCACTCATTTATTAAAAGAAACTGTTCAGTCACAGTCTGAACAGGGGGGCGAGAGAGCAACTCAACTGCAGTTAGATTGATGATACTTCTAAAAATTGTCCAAGCATGTGTGCAAGAACCTGTCAAAATAAGAGTTTAATAAATGAGAAAGTGAAGGACAGGTAACTTTCCCACTGTACAAAAGTTGTGCACATGCATGTGCACGCTTCATTTATTCCCCGCTCCCTAACAGGTAAACAATACAGAAAGAGAGTCTGTTTGCCATTTTTGAGCTAGGTTGTCTGGAAAAGAAATTTGCCAAGTCAGTTATTACCAGGGTTACAGCAGCATGCAGCATGGTATCACTGAAGACCGCTTTCGCATCAGCAAATTTCCACCAACTATACCGTTTCTTGCCTGTTGCTCCAAGAACCCTCTCCAGTCTTCTGGGCAGCATCAGCAATAGCAGGATTTGTCCCCTGGGAGGACAGGCAGCTTCTTCAGCGTGGATGGGGGAGGCAGGGTGAAGAAGTAGGGAAAGACACAGATCCAAGATCAGAGAGCAACTGATGCTTTGGAGTTGTCTACCCCAGGCAGCCACATCCTTCCTTTGCAGCAACAGCATCAGCCCCTGACTTCATAGGAAATTTGCACTTTTCAGAGGTCTGTTGCCCAAGTTAATTGCTGATTTTGCCTTTGTCGGAAGCTGTCCCTGTTTACACCAGAATTGGTGAGGTACCACAGTACTATAAAACTCTCAAAGGCAGCAGGAGATGCGAGATACCAAAACGTTTTCCTCCATACTGATAACCTGGAGGTGTTTGTGGTGAATATTTGGTAATCTGGACGAGGAATAAATTTTGAAAAAGAATATACCCAATATAGGGGTTGAAAGCTACCTTGAGGCACTTACCTGATGTGGAACAGACACCATCATCTTCATTCTAGGCTTTGATTGTATAAGTCTCTGGCAGCAAAACATAAAGCACTTGGAAATGGCACCCAAGCAGAAAAGGACTGTTGGCTGAGCAGTTCTTAGTGCCTGTGCACTCCATAAAGAGAGTCTTTTCCGTGCAGTCATCTGCTCCAATTGTTCTTTCATAGCTACAGAAATTATTCCATTCATGATTACAGTAAAGAACTTGACACAGTCCACATTTCTAATAAACTGCTACAATAATTCTTTGTCAGCTAGTTTTATTCATTACTAACCTCTTGTTTCATGATGTATTTCATATGTAAAGCTCCTGATAGGTTACTGAGTAAATATCTGGGAGTACAGCCTCCTCTGTATTCCACATTGTTATTTTGGCATTATTAGTGCTTATGTGATCACAGCTCTGGCATCTTTTCTTAGTAAGCAGGCTATGGGTTGTCTATGGTAAAATGCTGTATTGCTAGGTTTTGGGATTCCAGGATTTTGTTGGAATAAAATTGCAAAGACTGAGGGAACTTTCTTTGCTTTAATCGCTGTTTGTGAAGCTGTGGTTGAGATCTGGTATATGATTTGGTATGATGTGATACATGGTTGACTGAAGGTGCTACCGTACAAATGTCTGTGGTTGCCTGTGTTCTGGTGTATGTACACCAAGAAAGCACCTTGGAAGCTGGCTGCCTAACCTTGGTATTTACTGCCCTTTGAAAGGGGAAGGATGCTGCCAGGGCTCTAAGGGCACCCAAATGCCTCTGTTGCCATCACCACCCATGCATCCCCTGACTATGGACAAGGAGCCTTATTTCGGCACAGGTCCCCAGTTCTGGCTGAGACATGTTGGGGGTTGCTGTTTCCTTCTGTCTTGGCTTCCTGATGGAACTTTCTGGAGGGATCCCAGACATATGCTCCAGTCAGGTCCCCATCCCTTCCTCCCACTGTTCCCAAAAGGTCTTCCTGGATGGAACCCATGTCTGACTTGTTCACCTTGTCTGACAGTCACCAGCTGGTTGATGGCTGTCACAGTCACCAGGCTCCTCTTCTCAGATGTGGTGGGTCAGCAGCCTGGTAGGAGAGGACACTGCCTGTTCTGTGGTCCCTTCAGCTCCTGTGGGCTCCTCTTCCCTCAGAAACAGCCCAGCTGCCCTGGAGGCAGCATTTTCTGCCTCAGTTGGCTCAGGCAGCTTGTCATTATATAATGATCTCTTTGAATCACCTGCCCTAAGTCTCATTGGCAGGAGCCAGAGCCTTTGATGATTTGAGAAATCCAAAATAGATGAGGGACACTTTGTGGTCATGGTCAGGTTGGCTAGGAACATCTGTTTCATCTAATGGCATTTGGTGCCTTCTATGGGAAGGTGGATAAGTCCGGGCATGTGACGTATTTAAAGAGTGTGAGTCATCAACATCTGAAAGGACTTTAGTGCCCTCATGTCGTGTGCTTGGCATTAGCATTAAATGTAAGTGAAGACAGTATGCTGAGCCGTATTGGAAACACTCACATCATTGTGCCTGCAGAAGCATCAGAATATATCAGCAATCACTTCTCACGGCTCAGTTTGCTCCTCTGAGAGTGAGGAATAATAAGTTGTTATCAAGTTCTGTGTGATATAAATAATGTGCAGTTCTTGCCTGTTCCCTGCATAATTTCTCCTGAAATTGCACTGTGATTTCTGCTGCACACTTTAATGTACGGTAAATTAAATATATTTCTGGGAAAGAAAAAACAACCCCAAAACAAACCAACAGCCCTCAAACATACTAAATGAATTGTTTAATAATTTACCTTGATGGAAGAGGCATATGGATGGGAAAAAGTTAACCCATCAGGGAAAACAGTATCAGCAGTAAAAAACAGTAATCAATGTGAAGTAATCACCACAGTACCTGAGTGCTTGTTCAAAATCCAAAAGTCTGCATCAAGTCCCAGCCTCCTCCTGGCAGGATAGAGGTCACAGTGTGTCACTTTCTGTCATCTTGGCATGAACTGCATAATATGAGTTAAGAAATGTAATGAGAAAAAAATGGCTGATGTCCAAGTTTGGGGTATGTGCCATTTGTAAAGAAAGTATACTATTCAGAAAAGTTACTCCTATTCATGAAACATTTAAGCCAACCCTAGATAGATTTTTAGTGTAGGTTACATAGAAGGCTGTACAATATAGTTTCTTGTCCTAAACTGAACAAACTTTGCATTCATCAATACAAGTTTCTTGGCACACAAGTGGTATTCAGAAGTGCACAAGG
Source organism: Pandion haliaetus (assembly GCA_013401275.1). Taxonomy (NCBI): domain Eukaryota; kingdom Metazoa; phylum Chordata; class Aves; order Accipitriformes; family Pandionidae; genus Pandion; species Pandion haliaetus. Next base: position 49,706 of record VYZV01012482.1, on the reverse strand, counting down.
GAGGGGAAAGGCAGGCCAGAATAGAGGCGAAGAATGAGGGGAACTTGGCACTGACACAAATGATACCAAAAAATGCTGATTTAGGGAGGAAAAATGTAAATCATTTTTAATGTCTTTTGAAGAAATGTGCCCAAGTTAAAGTTGCCTTGAAGGCATATGACCCAGCCTGACATTGCTTTGGCAGCAGAACGTGCAGGGTGTGTATGCAGAGATGAAATGTCCTTTGATGAAGTGTTCTCACAAACAGCCTTTCTGACAATGACAGCAATGCCAGTACCTTTGAAGATTCAGTTATTTTTTCTGTCTCTTGACAAAAAGAATCGGGTATGATTTATTAACTATGAAGCAAAATGGTTCTCATTTTCGATACATGGGCATATTTTATCTCCTCATTTCTTCAAAATCAGGCATCAAAACCTAGCACTAACTCTGAGCAGGTAACTAGTCCAAAACCTTGTTTTTTCCTGGGACATGGAGATACCAAACCACCACTTTGAAGTCATTATACCCAGTTTGGGGCTGAACCAGCAAATAGTTACCACTTCAAAATACTGAGCTGACCATAAAGTGACATCTCTGCTGGGGAGGTATTGAGCGTGGGTCTGTCTGTACCTTGTGGGGTACACAAGGCCATATCATGTAGAGCCTCTCCTGCTCCTACCCCTCCTCTGACTCTCCCCAACCCTGGATTTCCCCAGTGTGGGCAGAGGAAGCCCTCATTTCTGCACCACGATACAAGGCTGTGCTGCTTGGCATATGCTAGTGGGTACTTATCAATTCAGGTACTTTTTGTGCTTACCTAGCTATATTTTTTTGGCCTCCCTCCTCTTACAATAGGGAGCAACGCATTTTTTTAAAGCAGAGCTCTTAATATGTCTTTTGGACCTTTGCAGTCCCATGGGATACATCACTGTACAAATGTGTATGAATTTCTGTACATCTGGGATGTAAGTGTATAGCAGAGGGGTTATTTTTAACTCTTTCTCCTGCTTGACTTCCACAGCACAGCACCACCCGCACCGCGCCACAGTTTCTCTCCAACTTCTCAAGCCAGATGTGAGGAGTATGAGGACCCTGCGGTGCTGTGCTGCAAGTGCGAAGGGTGCCTGTGCTGCTGGGGGAGCAGGGACTATTGCTCTGGCTGAACTGTGCCCTGAAGTCTTGCCTTTGTCATGTGCCCATTCCTATTTTTAAATGCAGTATTTTTCAGTGTTAAATGCTTCGAGGGATGGTTGGACATGATCATGATCTGTTACAGGTCTGAACTGGGACCCAAACTAGAAGGATTTTAGTCCCAGCTTAAACTGAACTAAGACTGGATTGAAAACATGCTGGTTCAGCTCCCACCTGCAGGCTGATTTCATTTCTGAAATCTGTGTCCCACTACACACGCTCCAATCTCCAAAGGCTGAAAGCAGCTGCTGGTGTTGGATGGGTCAATTATATTCCGCAGCAGCAGTTCCAGCCTGAAGAGATTTAATTTCTCCTGGTGCTTTTTTGTGCAGATTGAAAGCTTCATGGACTATCACCACCATCTGCAGTCATGGGAGCTGGACAATTAGAAACAGGCTCTTTACAGAGGCTACCTGGATTGCTCCTGTTGGGAGAACTGAATAATTTCAAGGTGGAGGAGAGAGGCTTGCTAGCTGTGTCTGGGAACTGCTCCAGACCTCTGTGGATTGCTGCGGAGGTGAAGCCTGGGACTTGTGGCAGTGGTCCTGAAGGGTAGGACTTTGGTTTGATTTCATCTTACAAGAATGAGAGGTGTTCCCTTCACTAATTCAGAAAATTGAACACTGCCAAGTTTACCTGTGCGCAAAGAGCTCCCAAGAGAGGTTTAAGCCTGCCACTTGCCAATGCACTGTTTTGGCTTTCTGGATCTACTGTTTGCAGTTTCTTCATGTGCTGCGTTCTGGGTAACACTGACCCCTAAGGAGGTAGCCTGAAGTCCATGCATAACTTACCTCTTTATTTAACCTTGTGCTGACCAATTACACAGGAATAAATTGAATCCTGACTTCTGCTTTCCAATATTTTTTTTTTCTTAAAACCCAAATGAGCTAAGACTTTCTCTTTTGCAGAAAACTTAATAACATTTCATAGTCTCTACATTCTTGGCTCAGAAATGTATTTTCTTTTTGAAGACTTTCTGACTTTTAATAATGAGGGAACTGCCTGCCCCAAGCAGAGAAATACAGCAGCACTTTCTTTTTTGGTGGTTATTCATTAAAAACTGGTCTCTAAAAAAAAAAGGTTAATAGCTTGTGACCTGGGTATATCAACAAGGAAGCTTACTAGTACCATTTCCTTAGTCCTGGATGGAAACAATTTCTTTATTTATCGGTATCCTACAAAAGGGAAATTTGTAGAAGCTGCTTGGAGATTTAGGGAGATGTTCATTGCTTCGTAGCCAATTTAACATTACCATTTCATGTACACAGTACGTGGGCTTCTCTTCCATATTTTGCAATGGATGGAGTGTAAGATTCATAATATATCATTTTCACAAGCAATTTAGCACAGCATAAGGGAGGAAATGTAGCTGTACTGTCTTAGTACTTATTTTCTAATAAAATTCTAATAGATTTTAGGTTAATGACACAGAAGATGACATTTATGTCCTAAGTCTTTCTTTTTTTATCTGCAGCAGCACAATGAAGCAGGAAGTTACAAGAACAGATGATAAGATAATGCACTCCTTGCTTGTGTACAATAAAGTACCCTTATAAAAAGCTTGCCTTTGACGCTTAACTAATGGCTCACTGTGAGATAGTAGCTGGCAGGCCGGAGTCAGTAAAGCTAGTTAGGCTTTCCTTCACTGGAGATTGATTTGCTTCTTACTTGAAAGAAGATCTGCTTTAACACCCCAACATGGATTATCAGACTTTTTAAAGAGAAAGGCAGGGAAAACAACAATCATTTTTTTTCTGTGGTTAATAAAGGAAGAAGATTAAAAAGACTCTGCTGTTGATAAGATCTAACCATTTAAGTTCCTGTGTGATGAAAGGTGAATACCTATTTAAGATTTATTTAGTATTTTGTCATCCATAATGAATCTAAAGGGCACAACAATTTGTCTTAACATTCTGCAATGCAATGAAGCTCATTTTAACAAATAACTGTATAAATAACACATTTACTAAGCCCCCTGGTTGACTGATCTTGTGCTTGAGCTGTAAAACATTTATAATTGATAACAGAGTGAAGCTGAAATAGCAGAATGGATTCTTTTGGTATAGATGAATCAAAAAAAGAGTGTAAGGCACTTGTAGCTATGTGTGCATGTTTCTGTAAAACTTGCTGTGCATTTATTTAGGGTCTCATTTCATGCTCTTCAAAGTATCTATGAGTATTACCACTGATTACTTTGGCCATGACACAGGACAATATCTAGTTTGAAGCGGAGTATCTTCAAGTTCTTTACAACTTAAATGAAGCGAACATCACAATATTTAACTGAAATGTCATAATACTCTCTGATTTCCAGAGGCAAAAAGAAGAATTCTTGTTTTCTGATCCCTTGTAATTTTTTTACTAATAGCCAATCCTGCCACTTGGTACAAAAAATGATTGCCTCTGTATGACAGAAGTAAAACAATATTGTGGGTAGATTTGGTGTTTATAGGATAGTGTTTGGGTTTGTGTGGTGCGGTTTTCTTTGGTGGTGGGGGAGGGGGCTGCAGAGGTGGCTCCTTTAAGAAGCTGCTAAAAGCTCCCCCGGCTCCAAAAAGTCGGACCCGCCTCTGGCCCACGCCGAGCCCATCAGTGA
>VYZV01012482.1:4212-41883 GCA_013401275.1 Pandion haliaetus | reverse complement strand
GTAGTCAATTAAATTGATTTTGTTTCTTCCCCAAGTTGAGCCTGTCTTTTGCCCGTGATCATAAGCGGGGAGTGATCCCTCCCAGTCCTTGTCTCGACCCACGAGCCTGCCTTTGGATTTTCTCCTCATCCCACCGTGTCCAGGGGCAGGGTTGGGGGGGTGAGTGAGAGGCTTCGTGGTGCTTTGTCACTGGCTGGGCTGAAACTGAAACCACGACACCTGGCTACAGGACAAAGCTAAGATTTGGTGACAACGGTTTGAGCCCATGTGCTGCAGGAAACAGGACTTATTATGCAGTGTTTTGCTTCTGTCAACATTGTATTCAAGTTCTGTATGTACAAAAAGTGCTCAGCTATGACACTGATGGGTACAATATATGTCAGTCTTCCAGAAAAAACAGAATGGAGGAACCTCTGCTTGGATAGACTAATACAAGAGTTAATCTCTGCTTTTCTTACCAGTTTGCTATAGTTTAACTAATCCCTGGAATAACTTATTCCAGTTATCCCTGGAATTTCAATTAGTGAATTACCATAGAGCATCACTATGTCTTTCAAAGCAATTTGAAAGTTTTGCCTCAGAATGGCTGTGTTGCAACTTCATATATGAGCTGCTGCTTGCAGATGAAAATATTTTTTTTATTTCCCTCCTCATGGCCATGACATAAGTAAAGAAATCATCCAACACTCCCCCTACACAGCAGCAGGGAGCTGCCTCACCACAAAACGTTCTTTGCTGTGTCACTTCAAAGGGGTATTGTACTAACTGAGATGGATTTTTTAAAAGGATAAGAAACTTTCAAATATTCTTTTAGATCCCTATAAATGTTAACTCATACTTCAGCCTTTGCCTCATCTTCTGGATTGCATGACATCATTGCATATGCTCTTCTGCTTGCAACCCTCCTTCAATAATTTACCCTTTTTGCATCAACTGACTCAAGGTCTCTGGGTGCTGTTCTGATCCAATTTCATGGAGGTTTCGATATGATCCCAAGAGCAAGATTAAGACACAAATGAAGTCAAACGCCGTACACCCAAAATAGCTTTTATTATGCAAAGTAGAAAATAGTAGCAATAGGATAGAATAGAATAAAAAGGCAGAAATCAAGCAAGCAGTTGGGATAGAGTTGCAAGGATCGTCACCACCATGGATCCGCAGCGTCTTGTTGGTCCTCAGTCTTTAATTTTTCGGTGGTTGGTGCATGTTCCTTGAGTCTTCAGTGGTAGGGTGCACACAGAGCTTTTGATGGTACTGTTTTTATACAGTCCAAGTTCCAAAGTCTCTGCCTGGTTCCAAGAAACTTCATACATATGCATGGTGGGTGTGATGCAAGGCAAGGGTAGGTGTGGTCTGGTTCTGCCCAGGCTCGGTGTGTTTTCTCCCTTTGTGATGTTGGTAACTTTAGAAGAGACAACGTTATCTATTAATGACTAATTAGTAATGAGTAATGGGAGAGGCCAAGTTTGACAAGACATTTTCTCATTCTAATAAGCATGTCTGTTACTTGATTTTCCTTCCTCAGTTTTGACTCCACTGAATGGAGCTGTTCATGTATCATCCATCGTTGTTGACTAGGCCAACCACAAAGACCACATATTCCTATGCCAACATCTTGTTTGCATATTGTCTATATTGCACTTGAGCAGTGAAGTTCTCGGGTAGCCTTCTCTAATTATTAAGGACTATATTTTTGAGCTGGAGAGTTTGGGTGTCGTTCCACGGCACTTTTGCTGTTCTTTTGCATGGTCTTTTGGAATAATGCAAAACTAATGCCAGGATGGGGACTCCTTAAATGTTGTCTAAATATAGGCAAGTCATCTTGTCATCCAAACTTCATCTGTAGTCAATAAACAGAGATACAGGTACCACAGCGAGTGTCTCATTTTGTCCTAAAAGAGGAGTCTAAGATAAGTAGGAGAAATTGTCCTCTGCAGGTACCTGTAGTCCTTCTGTTGCATCTAGAGGAACCGTGATGTCTAGTTTGCACAGCATAAGTTTAAAGGCACGTCAAGCCTATACCTTCACTATCTCCTTTTCCTGCACTAAGCAAAACCTCACTGAATGTAATGGAGCACCAAGACTGGGATCTCTGCTCCATGTCCAGCTCCTCCTGTCCCACTGGTGGCATGCATCAGGTATCAGGTTTCTGAGAGATGTCTAGGGTGCTTTATTGCCTGAGCTAGACAGTGCTCTAGAGCCTGGAGCTTCACCTCATTAAGAGAAAAATATCTTTTACCTGGCAATATTGCTACTTATATTTTGTTCTTTGTTCAGTATGCAGGTGTTGAGTATTAGCAATACAACTTCATCGTATGGGCCAAACACCATTCCTGTTTCATCAGCCTCCTGTAGAATGGTATAGGGATATTACACAGTTCCCCCAGGTTCAGCCAACCATAGTGCCTCAAAACATAAACCGTATTCTGCTACAGGTTCTTTTTTCTTACTAAAACCAGCCAAACCCTGAGAACTGCATATTAACATATTAACACTAGTGGGACAATTGTATTGCTAAACCTTAACAATGCATGAGCTGTGATTCAACCTTTTCTGTTAAAATTCTTCAGTTCCAGAAATTTCCCTTGTACTGGCAGTTTAAGAAGGTGAATTTGTCCTTGAGAGGACACAGTTCTTCCCTCCAGACTTCACACATTTTTCTAGAACTCCCCTATATTATACTTAGGTATTTCAGTGTTGCAATATATAGCATCAGCTCAGTTCAGGAAAGCTATCGAGTTATTGTACTGGTTAATATAGTGAAATTTATACAAGCTTAATCACACTTATTATCCCTGACAATAATGCAGATGTTCTGAATGCTAAGTGAATTTTTATAAAGAATATAATTAATTTTTCTGGCCTGTCCAAAAATGCTTAGTGGTCAGTTCTGCCACTGAAATGTATTTAATAATATGTAAATCTGGCATTTTGGGAAGTAATTAAAAGTAAACTTGCTGAAATTTTAAATTCAGCTAATATCTGTATTGCTCCTTTCTAAAGCGGTACTAGGCTAAGTGCTTGCACTAATCGATTTTTAAAAGGGTTTGGTTAGTGATCTCAGGGGAAATAAGATAGGTTGTATGAAAACATATTAATTATAGAGGCTTCTTTTTTAATGATGCATGCCCTTTTTAGAGTACAATATATTGATGTAGCAACTTCTTCAACTTAAATCATCCAACAAACCTTTCTAATTTTGTCTCATCTATCTTGATTGTTCACTATATTTACTACAGAATGAAAGTAAGATTTTAGATTTTTAATTATTAGCTATAAAGGATTCAGAGTAGCTCAATGCATTAATTTCTGTGTAAAAAGTACACAACTTGAGCAAATTTTTGCTGACTAGGAAATTTGTCTTTCTCAAAGATTAATATTACTTTCCTGTTCAGTATGTCACATTTTGCTCTCAAGTGTACAGAAAACTTGTTCATGAAAAAGTTTTTACTCTTATAATAATATTTTTAATTAGTTTTGCAATGTGCCTGTTGCAGTCTTGTTTGAAGCAAATCAATATTTTTGGATTTTTTTACTTAAAAAAAATAAAGCTGTTGAGTTTAATGCAGAGATAAATGCTATGCCTGGCTCCCAGACTGGATTGAAATATCAGATTGTCTGGTGCAGAGAGGCTGGGGTTTTACCTGCAGAATGCAGGGCACGGCTGGAACTGATTCCAGGGAATGGGGGCAAAGTTGTTCCTGACGGGCAGGTCCTTTGCTGGAGGAAGCTGACCGCTTGCAGTCATGGTGAGACACGGCAGAAGCTGCTCTGCAGGTGGAAGGATGTGATGTCAGGATTTAGTGTGAGGATAGCACGGGTGGCTAGCAGTGGGCACAGCCTGCTGATCTAAGTGTGACAGGATGCACGGTGAGCCAGAGCGCTGAGGTGGAGCTGCCTGCACCTTTCTCCTCTAGTGAGCACAAAGGGCATCTTTGGGTGTCTAAAAGCTTCAGTTTACTGGAACACAGCTTTGATTACAATAGTTTTGAAACTGAGATAATTCAAGTCTGCTACATAAGAACAAAACCAAAAAGCTTTGAAAACAACTATTTATCTTAACCATTGCTCCTTGAAGGACAGGTTCTTTCCTCTAGCTCTGATCTCAGTTTTGGTGGCTTCCCAGGTTACAGCAAACACTATAAAAAAAATCTAGTCTTTGGTCTGACCCCTGGTCATGTGTCTGCCCCTGCTTCTCAGGGTCTCTGTTTTCCTCACTCTGGGATCCAGAAGATCAGTGTGCTCAGGGGAAGACCCCCCAGTCCCTCCAGAGAGTTTGTGTGACCCAATGAGCATGTCTTCACACAAATCAAATGGACAGCCTTCCCCTCTAGCTTCTTCATAAACAAAGCATGAAATACAACAGTCTGAGCTGTGGGCCAACAGATAAAATAGAATCATAGAATCATTTAGGTTGGAAAAGACGTTTAAGATCATTGAGTCCAACCATTAACCTGACACTTCCAAGTCCACCACTAAACCATGTCCCTAAGCACCATGTGTACATGTCTTTTAAATACCTCCAGGGATGGTGACTCCACCACTTCCCTGGGCAGCCTGTCCCAATGCTTGACAACCCTTTCAGTTGAGAAATTTTTCCTAATATCCAATCTAAACCTCCCCTGGCTCAACTTGAGGCCGTTTTCTCTTGTCCTATTGCTTGTTACTTGGTAGAAGAGACCAACCCCACCTCAATACAACCTCCTTTCAGGTAGTTGTAGGGACCGATAAGGTCTCCCCTCAGCCTCCTTCTCTCCAGGCTAAACAACCCCAGTTCTCTCAGCTGCTCCTTATAAGGCTTGTGCTCTAGACCCTTTTAGACAATAGAGTTTTGTTTGCGTTCAGATAATCAAACTCTTGAGGTGTTTGCCCAAGCTTAGCAAGGTGGTGTCTGGAGAGTGGAGTACCTGGAACATATCTGAAGGTGCCCATACTATCAGTCCTATTTTTAACGTGGGGGTGTGGATGACAAGAAACGCGTATTTCAGAAGATGGTTGTGCTAATTTGTCAGCATAGGAGATCCTGTTCCGCCTTTTCCCATTGCACTCTGGCTGTGTGATCCTGTCTGTTTTCTTTTGCTGCCTCTGAAGCCAGTCTGACCCCTTGATGAGATATTTCGCCTTATTCAACAGGCAGAAAATTATCTCCCTTTTTTGCTTGCTGATTGAGCTGAATTGACTCATCAAACTGTTGGAGCTAGCACAAAGGAAGTGGTAAGTACACACAGCTGGGAGGGAGAAAAAGGGGAAAGTGAACCATATTTTTAGTGGTAGGAAGCTGTTAGACCAGCTCAGCACTCTTGTGAAAACTCATTCTCAGTGAAGAATTCCTGTGTCATATTCACTCTGCCTCTGGTCTGGTGAAACCTGAATATGTTGGCTGCTAAGGCTGGTCGTCCTGCAGAAGCATTTGACAGAAGAAAGGTGGTTTGATTTAAGTGGGTCCCTTGGTGGAGATGTCGTTGACAATGAATATTGATGAATTGGAGCTAATTACTAAGTCTTAGTCCATAACCTTGTAGTTCTTACATGTATTTTTATAAATGTAAAACTGGCTGTAATTTATTGACTCTTGCAAAAGCTTTTCCCATTTGCACTTAAAAAAATTCATGGAACTCCAAAAGTTTTTGTTAAAACTACAGATGTATCCACTTACTATATCTGTTAATCACGTGAACAGGATGGGAATGCCTCTGAATCTGCAATGCTAAATAATGTGAGACTTACTGAAAAGAATGCTTGCTGGAAAAAATAGAGCCACAGAGAACTGAGCATATTGGAGAGGTTTATTTTTGCCACTATAGACGAATGCTAGTGATTATGTCAGGATTTTCAAGTTTTACAGTGTTCAGCAGCCACCATAAAAATAAAAAAAAAAAAAAGCAGATTTTCAAAATGAACCAGCTCCTGTCTAGGCATTAAAGAAAGAGACAAATTTTTGAAACTGTATTTAATACCCTCACATATGGTTTTTCTGGGCAGTTTTCAAACGTGGTTAATGCCAAAATTTCAGGCTCTTCAGAAAATCTGGCTTAAGCTCTCCATACCATGCTGAACAGCCTCCACACAGAAGTAAGGCAGAATCGACTCTCTGTTTACCACAACAGAACAAATTATATATCCAGATTCTGGCTGGAATGGATCAAAACAATAAAAAAGAGAAGACAGGTGACCTTCCATGAAATGTTTCATTTCCCTGAAAGGAGCTCAAAGAATCACAAAGTAACAGATCAAATCATAGATCAAAGATACATGTTTTAAGAAGGTTTTTTAAGTTCAGTCCCAAGAAGACATTAGCAGAAAAATACTTTTCTTTGTAGATGGATTTCACCTGAGCAGCTGGGGTCCTTAACTTCTGATGTGCAAAAATGATAGAAAAGTTTTTGAAACTATAAAATGACAGAAGAAGATGACTGAGAAACTTGTATAATTTTTATACAAGATTATTGTTACTACAATAATTTATTACAAGATTCTTATATGGATAAATGGATATCAGGAAGTGGGGAAACAAAGAAAAGGAAAAGGAACTATTAGTAGATAGGCACTGGGTTGAGGCTGGCCACGAGGGAATACGTGAAATAGCAATACAAGGAGTGTGGGCCAAAAAATGGAGGTATTAGAGCTGCTAATGTACAGAATGAAACTGCACATCACAGGGAGAAGGGTGGTGGCTATGGCTGGAACAGTGAAAGACATGAAAGGTCTAAACAGTCAGAAAAGTCAGAATCAAAGAAATTACCTTCACTCAATATTTAACCATGTGATAAACTCTAAATGAAGAAAAAAACCCCAAAACCAAACAACAAAGTGGATAAAACAATCTCAGAGTCAAAATTATTTTGGAGAAAGAGGATAAAAGCCGTTATATTGGCCATGGACCATCAGGGCTGGATTTGGTGATAGCTGTGCGTTTGGTATTTATTTTAGAAAGATAAATAGCACTGGAAATGTATTTATTTAACTAAGTCTTAACTTCTCCAGGATAAACTAGAGAACAAAAGCTGTGAAAAAGTCCATCACCATCTTATTTCTAAGAGTGGTCTTCCTAATTTTTTCCTGAATAGTCACTGAACCAGCAAATGCTGATGCTATTTTAAGCTTGATTTTGCATGAAGGGGAGATGATTGAGAAAGTATAATAGAAAATTACTTTGAGTTGAAGGGCCCTGCTGCCTTTCAGTCTGAATGAAAGGACAGACAAAGGAAAGTCTGCAGAGATCTCAGTCTGAGTGGAAGTAAATCTCTTTCAATAAAGGGGATTTGGTCAGGGAGAGCAGCAGAGATATTCATAGACTTGTCTGTGGAGGAACCTCAGAAATAAGTCAAACATGGAAAATGAGTTTAGAATTTCAGTCCCAAGAAAAGGGGGAAAATATGTTGGAAACGCAGCTGTGCTAACATTCACTGTAAGGGGTACCCTAGGAATATCAAATGGCCTGTAAGAAATCATGGACTCACAGTGCTATGACTTCTAGAGATCAGCTAGTCCAATCCACTCTCAAAGCATGATCAGCTAGAGGAGGTTGCTCATGACCTTCTGCAGTCAAGTTTTGAATATCTCCAGGGATGTAGATCCCACAACCTCTCTGAGAAATCCTCCCAGCAATAAGATTCTCTCCCTTAGCCTTCTTTTCTTAAGGCTAAACAAACCCAGTTCTGTGTCTCTTCTTCTACATCATGTGATCCAGATGACTGAAAAGAAATAGCCTGCAAAGAAAGATCTTGGAGCTCAGAAAACATAGGAATAAAACACAAATTTCCAAACATCAAGCTGAAGTAAACCTTGCAAAGTATATTAGAAAAAAATAGTTGGAGGTTATTAATATAACCGTGTATGCAGATGAGCAAGAAAAATAGAATCAAGGCTCACCAGGCACAATGAGGACATTAAGATTACAAAAATGTAATGCTATGCCCCAAAATTCAGTTTAATACTCTGTTTTGGTTTTTTTTGTAAAGATAACCTAGCATGACTACAGAGCTGGATAAGTAAAAGGAGTTGGATATAGTATGGACTTTTCTATTTCCAAAGTGAAAGAAATGGATAATTTCAAGGCAACAGATAATTGTTATTGCAGAATTGTGAAAAGACCAACCCATGCAATCACATATCCAGTATCAATTTTTTCAATGGTTTTCTTGATTTTGAAGAGGTTCTATAATGGGTATAGGATCTGTTTATGGGGAAAAGTAACCAGAGAAACCTACATCTATTAGCTGAATACTTCATAAAATTCAGAACATGTTTTGAAAGGAAGAATAATTAAGGACATCAAAACAAATGAGAAACTGGATAAAATGTCAGAAAATTTTGCCAGAACAGAAATCTTCAAGCCTATCCTTTCACCTTCTTTAGTATAATGAATTATTTTTTAGGCAAAGGAAATACAGTATACCTAATGTCATGGTTTAACCCCAGTCGATAACTAACCACCATGCAGCTGCTTGCTCACACCCCTGCACCCAGTGGGATGGAGGACAGAATCATGAAAAAATTAGGAAAACTTGTGTGTGTGAGATAAAGACAGCTTAACAGGACACAAAGGAAGAAAATAACACTAATGATAATCATGATTATGATAATAACAATTCTAAAAATTTGACAATAATAATAATAAAAGAATTGAATATATCAAAAAAGTGATGCGCAATGCAATTGCTCACCACTCACCAACCAATGCCCAATCAATTCCAAAGCAGCAATCTGCTCCTCCCAGCCAACTCCCCCCAGTTTATATACTGGGCATGACGTCACATGGTATGGAATACCCCTTTGGCCAGTTTGGGTCAGCTGTCCTGGCTGTGTCCCCTCCCAACTTCTTGTGCCCCTCCAGCCTTCTTGCTGGCTGGGCATCAGAAGCTGAAAAATCCTTGACTTAGACTAAACACTACTTGGCAACAACTGAAAACATCAGTGTATTATCAGCATTCTTCTCATACTAAATCCAAAATATAGCACTATACCAGCTACTAGGAAGAAAATTAATTCTGTCCCAGCTGAAGCAGGACACCATTCTGCAATCATAATTACAGTAAAATAGTATATGAATTTCCTATTAGTTAAACCTGATAATGAGGATGGTAAAAAACTCCCAAGCTGCCAGGAGAGGAACTGGCTAAAAAAGGAGATAGCCATATTTGTGATACAGGGTAGAGGGAGTTTACTGTTAGACTTCCTCTAGAGAAACTATTGGACTATATCTCCTACAATCTTTTCATTAATGTCTATGTAAAGGCTCGATGTTTAGAACACAAATGAATTTTGCTGATGGTATAAATTGAAGAGGCATCATTAATGCAGAAGAGGATCATCACGTGACAGTGGCAAGACTGGATGACACTGAGAACTGTGATCACAGAAATGGGATGGAATTTAAAATTCGAAGTACAAGGTTCTAACATAAAGATTTTCTGCTATGATTTGGGATCTCGCCATTAGAACAGACAGAAGAAAAGAGCTTTTTGCTTGATCAAAGAATGATACAAGTAGCAGAAATGATGCAATGCTACAGAAAGAAAATTAAATTCTCGGATGTGTCTGCTGAGGAACTGCTAACAGAGGGAGGGAAGAGGGGAAGCAACTGAATGAGGAACAACTTCACTATTGTTGTACAACCCTAGTGACCTGTGTTTGAGAAAGATAGCTGAAGGTGTAGAGAAAGGCTAGGAAGATGACTGGGAGACTGGAGAGCAAACAAAACCTCCTTGTCTTTTTTAGCCAAGCAAACTGAAGGCTGAGAAAATATTTAGCATGGGTCTGTATCCCTTGAACATGTAGTTGTCTGAGACTGCTGGGAATGAGACTCTTCCAGTCAGATATTCCCACATCTGCTGATTTCGGTTTCTTTACTACTCACCATGGAATTTCTCTTGAAATGCAGAAGCTATTCAGAGACTACGCATGGGGAATTAAAAGAATTTAAGTAAAACAGCATATGCCTAGATGCTTTCATCCTGTCTTGAACAGCCATTAGAAGCGTTTAAGGGGAAAAATCTGTGAAAAATGTGCAGAGTGAAATCCTGGCTCCAGTGAAGACAATAGTGAAACTGAATGGTTATGGTTTCCCCCAGCAGTATACCTTGTTTGAAAAAAAGTAGCTCAGAGAGAAGTAGTTCATTTTTATGGTCATCTGATCTCTCCATTGTTCACATTCTTTGTTCAAATTTAGAAGTGTTAACATAACTGTTTTTCAAAGAATAAAAAGCTGAGATTGTAAAAGACTAATATTCCTGGAATGAGGAAATCAGGACAAGTCCTGTTTTTTTAATCTGAACAAATAATTAATAGGAATTAAAAAAAGCCTACAAGTTCTTAAGCACACTTTCTTTGGGATCAAATGTTCTTAGATTATGGGAGAGAGGAGGGCTGTAATTTTGCTATGTCTTTCACTGTCACTCAATAAATTTCAAGGATTATTGGAAGCAGGTTCACACAAGACTCTGCTATTTGTCTTTCGAAATACGCATGAACTCTTAGGACAGTTTATCTAAATCACTTCGAAACACCCAGCAGCCTGGTACTGTAATGCAAAGAGAACTATTTTATAAATCAGTCAGGAAAGCCCATTCTTTAAAAGATATGCTACATTACTGAAGGCAAAAAGCTCTCTGTTTCGTTATATAACAATGACAATAACTCAATTTAAGTGTATAATGACCCAAGTCAGCAGTCCAGAGCAACAAAAATTTAATAGGAACCTTATCTAGTTTGCTGACATGTTCTTCTCTAGAAGCCATTATAGACTCTTCAGTATACAAAACAATTGGCTCTAATCTTTAATATTGCTAAGCAGCAGGGGGCAAATAGGCATTTTAGCACAGCTTTGCTTTTTATAAACAGCATTTAATATATTCAAATGCTCTTAGGCCTGGAGCTGTATGTCAAATGTTTCTGAAGTTTGGGCATTAGAACAGGCTTTCTCAAAGTAGAGAAGTGTGTCTGCACTCCCGTGATGCTCTTTAAAATGGATCGGATGTCACTGGGTTGTGAAGACAGAAGACTCCAGCATAGGTCTCCTTCAGGAATAGCGTGGTTTCTGACTATCTCCTGATGTAAATTAAAGCCATGATAAAATGAATGGGCTCCAGAGAACCATTGTAAAGAAAATCACTCTATTAAATACAAAACCAATCATAATTTCCTCCCTATTTCTTTCAATGGTTTTCTATATACTGCATTGAAAGTGTACAGACTAATGCCTATATTGAGTAGGTTGTAATGGCCACTTAGTTTATGATATGGAATACTATTACTAGGGTAGTAGTGCTGAGACAAGGACAGCAACAGGTGAATAAGCTGTCAGAAGAAAACTGTATTTACATCCTAGTCACGGGTGTTCAAAATTCATTAATTGTATTCATTTAAATGCCACTTCTTAACTTACATTTTACGAGGCAATCGGAGGATATTAGATATAAACACATTTTTTATGATTCTGGTAATGCTGCAATGCTTTAATAGTATATATTGGCCCTCCATTAGAGAAAGGTGGAAACTAGCATGCAAAAAAATCTATTCTTTGCATGAAATGCAAGATTTTATACAGAAGGCACTGCCTGAGTCATTGAGTCCAGTCCCCTGCCATTACAGATTACTGATTTTTAGTTTAGAAGGCTGTGCAGCAGATGTGTCTCACACGCCTCCTTGCACTCAGGCCCACAGAAATCTTCCAAGTACCCTTTAATACAGTGAAAGCCAACAGTAAAGGAGGAGGCATCCCTAGATGAGAAATGGGAAAGAAGAGTATATGTAGTAAAAGGAGCTGTGGTGAAGGAGGCATTTGGGGCATGTGAAGGAGAAAGACTGGGAAATCTAGACCTATGAAATAGAGGTGGAAGGAGTCTGGGTATGCTCATGGAGGTCCAACCTCAGCTAAGACATACCATGTTTGTTATGGGGTAATGTCACAGACCTGGACAATCATTGCACCTTACCTGACACACGGAGTGAGGTTTATTTTGCTTCAGATGTTTATGATATAAACCACTATGCCTGAGGTAGCCAGCCTAATCTCACTTTATCCTAATGGAGAAAAATGGGCAATTTTAAGACAAGACCAGTTTCCAACATGTACTTTAGGATGGGATGTCTTGGGCCATAGAAGTACCTGATTCCCTCCATTGAGTCCCGTGGTTTTTTTTTTTTTTTTTTCTTTTCTTTCTGTTTAGTGTTTATTTTCATTCTGTGCATGAGAAATAGATTCTTCTGGTATGGACATTTTCTGTCAGAAGTGTTATTATGAGACACATCCTCTTTGTCCAACTGGTGTAGGCATGGAGCCGTCCTCCCATGAATAATGATACGGTCGTGTGTGATAAGTGCTGTCAGTGCTCTGTTGTGATAGCTCTGTTTGCCTCCTCCCTTTCTCTTGATTGCTCAGCGAGTGGAATGAGTTCAAAAGGTTTGTGTTTATGCAGCCAGTGGTGAAGGGAACAGAAAACCAGGAACTGCAAAAAGCATCCTGCAGAAGGAGGATTTTTGGAGTTTCATTCCATTATATTATGTTATTCTTTTCAGTGCCTGCTGACAACTTCTATTTAGTATTGCCAATCTTTTCTAGTGTTTCTTTCCTACGGAGCTTGTGGGACCTTCTTTTTATTTTATTTTTTAACTACCAATAGTGATCTGACACCTTGTGAAATGAAACCTGAGGACTAATGAAGTTGAAAGAGTGTGTCATGCAAGGATGCTCTTTGACAAGATAACTGTGCTGCTCCAGCAGCTTGGAGCTGCCAAAGGAGGCAGATCTGCTCTTGCATTCCCCGCTCCATCCCCACTCTCTGTTTTCACTTGGTTCAGCAGACTGAATGGTCAAAGCTAGTTCAGCAAAAGAATGAATAAAAAAAAAGAGGAAAAGGGAAGAGGTCATAGAGCACCAGGGCTGCTGAAATTGAGGAGGCAAGACTGTGTGTGCTGAGGGGATGTGCCTGCAGAAAGGAGAAGAGGGAACCTCTCCTTTTGGCAGCAGCATGCTTCTTTCTGTTTTACCTGAAGATAAATGTGATGACTATAGCCAAGCATCTGAAGAAATGAAAAAGAACCTGCAATGACCTAGGAATGATGATGTTTACTCAGAAGCTGGTCCAGGCTGGTGGGTTTCACTGTACACAGTCCTGAGGTAGGGCTTGCCCCACTCTGCTGGTGCTGGGGACACTGGGGACTTACAGGACTTGAAGAAGGGCTGCTCAGGTGGGTTTGTGGTTTTAGCTGTGTGAGCAGGAGGAGGCTTAGAGGCTGAACCTAATGCTTTTCATCAAGTTTATCAAAAAAAGGTAAATCTGTGAAAGAAAGAAGAGGTTTTAGAGGTTGCATTCATGTTTTTATGAAGTCAGTCCCACTGGGTTTCCTTTGGCTATTTTTCTGATTCCTCAGTGGGCACCTTTAGAGGTTAGGAAAATGCCCTGATAAAGCATTTCCACTTCTAAAATATAGTGTTGTGCTCACACTAGACCCTTGAGTTGGCCTTAGGTCTTACTGTCTGTGATTAGGAAGGAAACTTCTTTTACATGCATTAAAATGCCTAAGGAGAAGCTGTTACTCTTCCTCCACTTCCCCACTATGAAGCTGCTTTTATTCCAGTTGGAACGTCTTTGGATTTTCAGAAACATTTAACACTTTTTATTTGCTTTTCTTTTTCGTTATGAAAAGTAGCAGGGTCTAGCACTCCCAAAGATAAAGTAAGCCTGTGTTTGATAGAGAGCTATTAGCTATTGGGTGGTGAAGTGTGAACTCATCTTATCTCACTAAGAAAACTGATGGTCAACATCTCATTTGCTTCCATGTAGTGATCTTTGTAAAGCAAAATGATTTTTGAAGTCTTGGGAAAGAAAAATTCCCATTAGAGTAAGTCTTACTGATTGTATCATTGCTGACCTCATAAGTGGCTACTGTTTGTCTTTTTACCAGCCAATAGGAACATTCCTAGTTCTTTTAAGAGAAAGTGGGCTTAAGAAAATGTCTGTCATGGAGCAAAACCATAGGCTCAGAGGATTTGATATTGTTTATTTCTCTTAGAACTCTTTCAGTACATTTCCCATTCTTTTTGGATTTCAGAGGCTTATTTCAAAAAAAATGAACAGTTGGACACTGATCCGAGCTAAAGCAAACACATGGTACATCTAGTGGATTGTACATATGTCCTCAGACATTAGTGGACTATTGGGCATTCTTCAAGATGGTTATTATGCCATAGGCCATGCTTTGTCTTGTGTCTTGCTAGAGATCCCAGACTCTTTAATTTTTGTAGCAGTGTCTTCATTTAGAGATGTTTCATTTTTTAACTTTCCCCTTAGCATCCTTCAGGAAGTTATACCTGTGTTATCATATGAACACAGACTGTAAAATGAAGATATGATATAAAGCCAGAATCTTGTTGATTCAAATAGCTGATCATGGGGTTCCTCCCACGCAGAACCCTTTGAAGATTCAGGACCCAAGTCTGCAATATCTATAAAGACAGATTGGATAACACTAAATGATTATATAATGATGATTAAACACCAAAGCCTTTCTCTAATAAAGAAATAAGGTATGACCTAATTACTACTGTTTGCTAGTAAAGATCGATCCATTTATCATTTCACTCACTGTAATGGTAAAAGCATTTTTCCCAAATTTTTAATAAAGTGGAACTTTTTAAATCTTTTCAAACTTTTAAGTTTAAGGAAAAGGCCACATCACTTATTGGGGCTGAAGTAGTCACAATTAAATTTTGATGACCTGAGAAGTTATTCTGCCACAACTACCTTTGTGCTTTTAGCCCACCTCGGTACAATTAAAATGCTAAAAGTTTAAGGCTAAACCTTAAGCTTGTCAAAATTCAATCTCTATCACTGAGAAGTAAGTTAGCAGTTGTGACTGGAATGCACCAAAAGCATTCACGTTATGGACTAGCTTGGCTCAGTTGACAGGGTAACCAATGAAGCCATCAAAATTTGGTCATGCTTCTTCAAGTGCCAGAGTTTCAGCATTCTTCTCTGGTGTCCTGGGAAGAGCTGGGGAAAGTTGCATTTAACATCTTGGGATGTCCCATGTGCAATGGTTTAAATGTGGAGATGCTTCTGCTTTTCCCACCTGGCTTTGAAGGCCTTTTTAGACATCAGCAGTAGGAGAGCAATAGGATTGTGATGATGTGGGTAGCAGTTGAATTAGATAACACACACTCATTTTTTGTTTAAGACAGGTCGTCTGTTTTAAAATATGATACAGAATAGATAGTAAGGCCTTTGATAGCCACGCCAGAATTCAGACTTTCCTTTCTTGTGCCAAGTGTCTCATGCCACTATTATCTGTGATTCAGGTAGACTTTGCCTGTGTTTGGATGAGGATAAACTTGGCTCATGAGTTCTGTCTTGCAGTGCTGTGACAGGCCTTGTGTGGTTGATGGGGCACTGATGCTATAGAACATTCAAAGTGTCTTAAGCAGAAGAAAAGTCTGTAGTCCTCCTTAGCTAGTAAAATTTCTGTAGAGAGAAGTCCAACAGGATATCCTAAGCAAAATAAATAAGTGAACAAATCCAATACAATGAACGCTGAAAAAATGTCCCTTGAAGAGCAAGGCTGATCTCCAGGTGTCGTGGTTTCAGGTCAGCTCAGTCAGTAACAAAGCACCATGAAGCCGCTCACTCACCCCTAACCCCCTTGCCTGGCCACGTTGGGATGAGGAGAAAATCCAAAGGCAGGCTCGTGGGTCGAGACAAGGACTGGGACGGATCACTCCCCACTTATGGTCATGGGCAAAAGACAGGCTCAACTTGGGAAAAAAACAAAATCAATTTAATTTACTACAAATCAAAACAAAACCAAAACACAAGGGTATTAGGAAGGGAAACTAAACATCAGAACAACCTCCCCCCACCCCTCCCGCCTTCCCGGCTCAGTTCCACTCCCGATGCTTTCTACCTCCTCCCCCCGGCGGCGCAGGGGAACAGGGGATGGGGGTTGAGTCAGCTCGCCACACATCGTCATTGCCGCTTCTTTCCTCAGGGGGAAGATTTCTCACTCGTTCCCTGCTCNGGCTGCTCTCCCGTCTCATGCTGCTTCAGCGTGGTTTTTACCATGGGGTTACGGCCACCTTCGGGAGCCTCCGCTCCACCGTTCACCCCCCTGGGCTGCAGGGCCATCAGCCTCCTCAGGTGCCTCCTCCTCCCCCTCCACTTCCATGACTCCAGTGTCGGCAGCGATGTTCCTCTCAGGTTTCCCAACCCCCACACTACCGGCTCCCCTTCTTCAATATGTTTCCCAGAGGCGTTACCACCGTCACTCCCCGCCTAGAGGCCCGTCTGACATTTTGGCGTGCACGTCCGACATTTTGGGGTGGCGAATTCTTCCAAGCAACTTCTTAAAGGGGCCGCCTCTGCAGCCTCCCTCCCCTGCCACCAAGGAAAACCGCACCACACAAACCCATAACACCAGGGCTGGGCATACACAGACGATCCCAACACTTTCTTACCATAGGACAACTCCTTTCTTTCCTGTGCCTACCTTGTCTGAGTGATGCTGCTCATCCCCAAGGTACAGGCACATGATGCAACTGACACTTCTCTGCATTTAGGACTCTTGTCCTAAAACATCCATAAGCCTAGGCCACAATGGGCTGTATTTTTAATCTCCATCTCCATTATTCCTCTTCAGTTGCCTTCTGAAGATTGTAATACGAGACATGCTTCATATGGTCACTGTGTCACAGAAGAGATGGGAGCCTGGCTTCCAAACTGGTGGCCCAGACATGGTTCAAGTGAAACTGTAGGAAGAGGTAGCAACAAGAATGTGAGTAAGGGGGATCGCTCATATTATCATGGAAGTGTGAGTGGCTATTTCGGGGCAATGGTGATGCTATGGAGGTACTTTTGGCTGTATTACTCCCATGTCAGTCCCAAGAATGGCCTGGCCTTTTCTGTTGCGGTAGCTGTATTATTCATGAAAAGATGGCAGACTAGTGCAGGACTATTGTCTCTGTTTCTGCTGGTGCATGCTAGGTTTGCCTGTGTCACCTCTGCACTGTGGTATAGCTGAAGCAAAGTAAAAAACTCTTACTTGGAGAGTGCCTCTGAGGCAATCCAGATGAAAATTTGGCTCCTTCATACTGCCTGTAGGTGTGATTTCTGGGGTCAGTCCTGTATCTGGCTGGATGGAGAGCCTTCCCCCTTGTACTTTGGGGTCTGCACAGTAGCGATTTACCTGTGTTGGGTTCCTCTGCTGCAGAGTAAGTGTTGCTCTGAAGAGAAAGGTAAATATCAGCTGACAGGCTGACAATGAGATTTCTGCCATAGACCTGGCTCAGCCTCAGACTGCTGATGATCAGGGAGTGAGGCATTTTTACTATAAAATCCAGGTGAGGCCTTACATGTGGAAAGGTGAAGGCTTCATTTTTTTTAAGCTTGTAATGCCCAGTGCTTTCCAGAAGAAGGACAAGTCCTTAATTTCAGCTCCTACTTGAAGTTCAAATTCTTTCAGTAGGCCTGTTTTTATTTATCCAGGCAGTTAGGGGGGAAGAGGATTGTAAACAAATAGATCAGATGATTTGCTGTAAGAGCGTGCTCTCAAGATGGCAAGCAGTACACATGAAATGTGCTTATTGCAATTCCACCAGCAGACTCAGAACTTCATCAGTGAGACAAACATTGAAGCTAATTTCCACTGCTCCCATGGAGCTGTAGTGTCTGATCATGTCTGTTGAAGTGACCTTTGGAAAATTGTAACAGGGTAAATGAAAAACTGCAATTGCAGGCTTTGAAATTTCCCAGTAAAAGGGAAATTTCTGATCAAAACTTTATTAGGACACTTTTACCTCTTTTCATAGCCTTTGAAACCTTCAATAAAAAATGTTTACTGCTGCCACTGCTGATGAAGGCATATAGAAAAAAGAATTTTACAGTCTTTTCCTCAGTATCTCTCCTTTTTATTTTGAATTTGACTGAATTCAAACAAGGATAAATGTACAGACTTGTCCATACAAAAAGTACATTGTTTTGTGTAGTTGCTGCTCCTAGATGACCAGAGTTTTTGCTAACAATTGTAGTGAATATGTTAGTTTCATTTTTCTGAAAGAAGAAATGAATGGACTGATAAAATGTAAAAGCTTAGGTAGGACAAGCGTAGAAATTATTCAACTCATTGCAGAGTTGTTTTCCTTGTTAGGCATGGTATTGTTAGAACGGGAAAAGGAAGGCTATAGGCTTGCTGTCTGCTTTTCTGCTGGTGGTCTGGTAGGTATGTGTCCTTTCTTCACAGGCAAGCCAGGAGGTTTCTCTCTCTTGCGTCTTTGTCATTTCTACTCCCTTGACCTTTACCTCTGTTGATGCTGGAGTAGATCGGATGGTGCTTTTGACACTTAGAATTTTAGAAGGTGTTCAGTTTAACTTTAGACTTAAATCTTTTAACTTAAACTTTAAATAAAAGATGTTCGCTGTTAGGTCTTTGGTCCTCTGGAGAGCTGAAATTCATTGCTCCATATAATTGCAGCCACAATAAGGTGCTTCCTACTCCTTTCCTCATGCTATAGATTTTATGATTTTGGAATACACTCTTTGTACTGCAGCTGTAGAAACCCCCTTTTATTTACCTTGATTTTGCCAAGAGACCTTTGCAATGGATCCTTTACATCCTCAGAGAAGACCTCTAGTTGCAGTGGTTTGCCTGTGTTGTTCTCCCTTACCCTGCCATTATATTGCATGGGTCCCAGAGAGTTTCATAGTTCCCAGGTCCTGTTGTGCCCCACATACTCATTGTTCTTCAGGGGGCATCCCTGTCCCTTCTGCGTTTCTCCATTCGAAGGAAACCCAAGAAGGTAGGCATGACCTATGCTCTATCAAGTCTTCTGCAGGGCACATTGTAAAGTGCCTTTTGCCTCCAATCTCGAAATAGTCTCTTTGGCTTGAGTCTAAATTTGTGTTTTATTGAAATGGGTGAACTGTTCTTGTATTCCCCAAAGAAGATGAGAGAAGGAATGAGGAAAATAGCAGTGAGTTCCAGCATTGCAAGAGATCAGTTGGGCTACTGCAGGAGAGGTCTGTTTCATTCATCACCTGCAAGATAATGATGTGAAAAGACTCTATTTCTATTAAATTGTAGTGTCTGTTTGTTAAAGCAATTATTTATAGTGTTTCTCCAACTGTAGGTACAATTCCTCACCACTGATGTGAGGGCTGACTTTCAGAGGTCTCCCACAGACATTTTCTCTTTGCAAACTTATTCTTCTTACCCCTTTTCGTTTAGGCTAAACACTTTTGTAGGTCTCTGTGTCTGTCAGAACTATGCATAAGGGGACAGTGAGGCTATATCCTTTGGAATATGCAATGAAAAAGGAAAAAAGGCATCTGCTTTCAAGATAATTGATTTTCATACATTTTAAATGTATGGTCTGTAAAGGGCTGACTTAGCATGTTATAGAATATTAACCATTTTCCCTCAACTCCATCCTCCAGTTCTGATTACATTTTGCATGTAGAATTGAGTATTCAGTTAGGCGCAAAGCTATGGAAGCAAATTTTCCTGTTTCTAATTGCACTGCTTGCTTCAGTTCCCCATGTAATAGTATTTAGATTCAGTTGAACATGCAGTTTATCCTGCATGTCTAACATAAACTACCTGAAAATTTAGCGCTGTCTCTCTCTCACCCCAAGAATTTGCTGACTTTTGCAATGGTCAGATCCTTGACTCTAAAATGCCAGCAAGGACAAAAGAGGTAATTATATAATTTATGTTTGCTAGCATCCTTATATTTATTGTATTTTGTAAGAAAACCAAGGCAACAAGCAATTCAAGGGAAAAGAGCATTGCAGTAATAGAGAGCAGGAGGTCACTGATGAAACTTTAGAACCAAACTTCAATTATGATAGAGAATAAAATATTTTGGATCGCTTCTTTTCTTTCAAAAGCTCTCAAGTCAAAGAAGGCTGACACTCAGAAAAAATCAAGACGCATTAATGCATTTAAGTATCTCCTGCATAGGGTCTAGGAGTAGCTATTTCTTATCACACAGTTTCCATGTTGTATAAAACCCAATAATTCTAGGAGAAAAATCATGCTATTAAATAGCGCTATTATTTCACTGTTATGACCCTCAGTTCTGGATAAACCCTGATGGCTACTGTAAAACTGCCTGAAAGGAAGAATATTAACTCCCAGTACATGTATAAATTTTCTTGTAATTACTGAGGGATGCTGCTTTCTGTGCTTGCTTCACGAGAAGGGCTGTTGGGAGAGCAGCTGCAGCTGCTGGCCGTGGCTCGGAGCTGTGGGATTCTGTGGGATGCTGCCACAGCCCCTGCTTCTGGCTCCCCGTTCTCCTCCCTGGGGGAGATGTGGCTGCCACAGTGTGTAGCCGAGACCCGAGTTTACAGCTGCTTGCTGTGAGCAGGGCGGCGTGGGGCAGGCAGAGCATTCCTGTGAATCTGGCCAATGCCCTTTTTATAGGGTGAAATCCTATCCTTGTGAAATCAATGGGATATTTGCCATCACAGGGCCAGGCTTTCTCCCAGAAGTTCCTCATTGTAATCTGAGATAGGCAGGCGGGCATTGCTGGGAGTGTAGAAAAAAATTCCTCAACTCGGTCTAGTTTGTTCCTGCTAGGCCCAGTTTTCCACTGTCTTGTATGTGAAGTTTAATTTTTCATTGTGTCTGAGGCCTGGCAACCTGGAAATTAGTCAGGACTACCTGCTCTCTTCATCCCCCTGCCCAGGCACCTAAAACTGCAGCAGGGAGCCTTCGAGTCAGGCTGCTCCAGAAGGCTGTGTAAGAGGGAGGGGCAAACTGTAGCTGACACTTCATCTCCTGGTTTTCCTTTCCCAAATCCTTTCCTCCCCACTTGGCTATTTGTTTGCAGGCTGGGGGTGCTACAGGAGATGTCTTCCCTCCCTCCTTCCCCTGGCGATGGTGCTTCTCCCGCCCTCGGTGCAAGTGAGATGGCTGCAGGGGAGGCGGGTGATAAAGCAGAAAGGACAGGGTTTTCAAGCACAGCGAAGCACATCTGTTGTTTCTCAGATTAGAATTGAGCCCATAATAGTTGTCTGACAATTTGCAAGTTGGATTTATAAATCTGCCCTTGTAAGAGGCTGAGTTATAAATGTGCTGTGCAATTTATAGAACCTGCCAGCAAATCTTAACTGCGAACTCTTGATTTATACACCATCCTTTTAAACAGTGATTTTTAGTTTGGTTTTTACTAAAGTATTTCAGTACGTGGTAAGTCAGAGAAAAGATTTCCATATCCTAAATGGGATTAACAAATCTTAAATCAGATCTGTAAGTCCTACAACAGATTTACAAATCATACCAATAAATCCAAAATAAAACGTAATCTTTTTTTTTTTTTTCCTTTGGCTTACAAATCCTGATTTTGCAGCTGGTTGGTAAGGAAGTGATTTATAAAGCAAGAATTTAAAGCTCAACTGTCAGCATGATCAACTCTGAGAGGTCTGGCTCTCACATCTTATCTGAGTGCTTTGATTTACAAGCTGTAGTCAGGCTCTCTCTATCGCAGATTTTCTCCTGAAACTTGGAGTTGTTTATTATGAGATCTACAAAAGGTTAAGCTCTCTGTATGCCACAGTTTGAGTGGCCTGGCAGTGTTATGGAAAAGGTGATACCTAATCAGGTTGCAGCTGGCAAAAGTGCCCTGCATAACATTTGGTTGTCAGAGAAAACAAACAGCAGCTGAGCAATAAATTCTTGAAATGCTAATAAGCTGAGATCCCTGACTTTTTCTTCTTGCATGTATCTGTAAGGCACAATGCACACCTTCAACAGCTACAAGAACAGAGGTGTAGGTCCTCATGCTGCTTTGCACTTGTTTAAGTCCCATTAGAGGTAAGATTAAACATAGGTTACAGGCTTTACTGAGTATGGATGGACTTAAGCACATGCTTCAGCTTGTATTTTAGTATGCTGCTGAACAGAATTGTAGCTGATTCTTTTTCAGATTTGAGATAGGATTTTCTTTCTAATTCATGTCAATACCTGGCTTTGAAATTTTTACAAATAAAAATGCCAGGCAATTAAAACTACATAATTACAGAATGCATTCTGGAGACTGAAATCAATGTAATAAGCTGTCTCCTTCCGAGGAAAAAAAAAACCCCACCAACAATCGAAAGCAGCTTCAGTGACAAGAGAATATTTAATTTATGGAATATTTATGTGAATTTGTTTCTACTTGACAGATTAGCTCCCACTAATCAGATAAGTAATTTAAAAAACACTTTCTATACTCTAGAGTGATCACTTTAAGTGCACATTTTTTCTTTATTGATAGTCAAGCTTTTCTTTATCTCATCTAACATGTTTTCCTTCTACCTATTCTTCACCTCCCCTATATTGATTTAATACCAAGAATCTTTTCATATTAAAGAACTTGGCAAATATCACGTAAGAAGCCTGCATCCCTGCTACTGTTTGGGTTCACTTGCTGACGTGCATACACCAACTTGTAGCTCAGATGTTGCTTTCATTATCTTTTGAGCTCCTTGAGAGGTTCTGGGCATCTGCAGCCAGAAGACACACTGGCAACCAAGTTATAACACAACCTCCAGACCCATGTTAATATTCCCATCTTTTTAATAAAGTTAATCAGTATTTGCCTAAACTGAAATGCAAGTGCTTGGTTGTGCTTTAGCGGTTCAAAAATGTAAGTGTTTAAGATAATATATTAGGTGGTGGAAAATAAGTGAGCCTATACAAATAGAACTGGAAGCTGATTTAATAGTATAAAAGGAGATTATTAGATTTCTGAATTATCTGCCTAATATGATTATTTTTGCCTAGTTTTGAAGCAGTTATTGCCTCCTGTTAAAATTTAATTAGGACCAGCTATTTTACACACATATGTATTTGTATCAAGTAAGTATGTACCTGCCAAACCCAAATGATACTAGCTGCAGCTGTTGGAAAGGTGTTTAATTGGGGCCAAATGTCATTGGGTTATTACTTGATTAGTCTAATATTCCCTTCAAGGCACAAAACGGTCTGGGGGATAGCCAGTCAGTACTGCTCTGTACGCTGGCCTTGTTACTCGTGGTGCTGCTTAGGACTTTCACACTAAATTCAAGACAAACCTGCCATATTGCAGCAGAAGTGTTGCAGCAAAACCAGAAAGTCCATTACCCTTTCCTAGTAAATTCACTGAAATTCCTTAAAAAGTGGTCAGAATGATTCTGGTGCAGCTAAGCATCTAACTTTTAGTATGATAAATGTTGTGATTTGACAGACAGCTACCTGGATTTGAAGAGATGAGATCCGATGTGCTGGTGCCTACTGATTACACAGTGATTATTTAAATCCTTGTTTGTTTTTGGGAGCTGTTTACTGAACACAGCAGCCCATCAAGAAGAGACTTCCCAATCTGAACAAATAAATCACGTAATCCTAACAGCAAACAAAGTGTTACAGAAATAATGAAAAACTCCAAGGAGGGTGTAGGGGCTGGAGCATGGATGAGTAACTTTGTCAGTGCATACATCCCTCACTAGCGCCTGTTGGTAAATTTTCAGGGACGAAGCAACTTCATGGCAGGGCAGCAGGTTGTACTGATAACAAGATATTACATAAAGATAAACATAATTACAATCACGGGTGTGTGTCTTTTAAAAAAACCCCCCTAATTATGATAGTAGTATGGTTTTAATAATGCATGGGGCTGTTCCAGAGTAAGTAATTGTCTATTACTGCTCAGGAAAACTGTGTTTTACTTTACTTGTGCTTGGTTTTACCCAAGCATACTACATACTAAAACTACCTCAAGAAGAGCTATGGAATTTGAAGAGCCTTTTGACCTGTGACGAAAAGGAAAACAAGAATTCAAAAATTTGCTTTGTGGCTTCTGTGGCTTTAACAAATCAGAAGAAACCTCATATAAAAAGGCATAAATATATTTACCCTTCTACCTTGGAGTAATGAGCACTGAAATCTGCTCAGACAAAGCTTGTGTAGATTGGGGCAATTGTGAAGTAGAAGAAGAAGTCTTTGTTCTTATTATTGCAGTTGGCATACATACATACCTAAGGGCTTTTTGGATTTTCTCAACTACGGATCAAAATTTTCTAGACTTCCTTGAAAATCCTTCCTTGCATAAACTGAAAAACCTGGAGATGCTAGATGAGCAAGTACATTGTAATGAATTTGGAGTGAAAGGTCTTTTCTGCATTGCCCTGCACTGACCTGGAGGAGGACTAGAGCATCCCAGGGACCTTATGTGAAGTGCTGGTATATGGCGTCCAGGAGTGGCAGTTTAGGCCACATTACTGAAATCAAG
The DNA here is from genome assembly GCA_013401275.1 of Pandion haliaetus. Taxonomy (NCBI): domain Eukaryota; kingdom Metazoa; phylum Chordata; class Aves; order Accipitriformes; family Pandionidae; genus Pandion; species Pandion haliaetus. The sequence goes on along the minus strand of VYZV01012482.1, from coordinate 17,633 downwards.
GATGGACTTTTTATGGTCTGAGTATAAAGTCTCACCTGAATGACCCAGAACTTAGTTTCACAACTGTATGCTGGGATTAATCCCAATTTGTACCAGAGTAAATGGGTACGGATTCAGGCCCATGATATAAATAGTGCGGCTTATCAAAATGTGTCTCTACTTTTCCTGGAAAATTCTATTTTTTCCTTTAAAACCATGAAAATGATTGACTGAAAACAGCAAGCAAAATATTTATTTCAAGTTGCTCCAATGTGAATTACAATGTCTAAGTTTATATAACCAAACCAAAAGGTTTCATCTTGGGACAATTTGATGTTAGAAAGTGTAGGTTTACTTTTTTTTTGTTTTTTTAAACTGTAGTTTACTAGGGCACCACTGTGATTTTCTCATCATTTGAAGTGCAAATAACTCATACCTCGTTATCCTCAGTGGGTCAGCCTTCCTTGCCTGTACTGCAGCACGGATTACTTCAGGGACTTGTTGTGGTATAAAATGGGAACCATTGTTGGAAAGCAGTTCAGAGGAAGCAGGTTGCTTTGGGAAAATGGGGGTGTTTGGCTCCTAAAATACAGTTCTTACAAAGCATTGTGACAGCTTATGAGGATCAGATGAATATTGAACTGAAGTGAAGCATATGCTTATAGGACTTCTGAGAAGTCTTGCTTCAGTTGAATGACATATGTTCATATTTCCCTGCAAAAATCTTGAGCCTTTGGCTAAAACAGTTGTTTCATTTTTTTTCTCTTTGCTTTCATGTGTTTGAGGTCTCTTTTTTTTCTCCAAAAGAAGTCAAAATTATACGTGGAAATAAGACATAACTATTACAAAACTATATTTTGAGAACCTTCCCACATATACAACTATTTTTGATGAAAAAAAAAAATCTTTTGGTCTATTCTTTCCACCATCCTAATGCACAGTTTTGCAGCTGTATTATGCACAAGCATGTGCAAATATAAACAGCCCTACTTGGCTGATGTACTCAAAGAGGTTCCAACCATTAAAGATAAGCCGTTGCATTTTACTCTCTGTTATAAAACACTAACAACCATTTCACAGCACAATAAAAGGAGAGATGGGTAAATGTGTTTTGTATTTAACTTTCGAGGTTTTCAGCTTGTTCTGGATAGGAAATACTTGAACAATAAACTGTTGCTGTCTGTTCTCAGCTCTTCCCAACACCACCTCCACAGTCCCACTAAGAAAGAAGTGAGGGGAAAGAAGAAAGCTCTCTTTCTGGGTAGCTGGAAGATGGAAAGGCTCCATAGTGTGACAAGAGAATAGCAACCCTCCACACTATCTTTCTCTGTGTGAGAAAAACAAAGACTGTTTTCCTGGCCCTTTGCCTGGCCTTCCCCTTTTCTCCGTTGGTGGTGGAAATCATCCAGATCTCATGTCCCAACAGTCCCTGGCAGTGGGGAGGAACTGCTCTGACTTCGCTCTATGTTAAGTCCTTTGTGAATTAGTCTCAGATTCGATAAGGATTCTCTATTTCTCTGAAAAGATGCATGTTATCAGAGCAAATTTGCAAATGTGCTGGTTTGCAGAGTTTAAAATTATTGTCAACCTTTCATGGGAAGTCCTGAAGAAGAAAGAAAGGCAACCTTCTATGAACTGATACAGCTCTTAACAGCTCCGTCAATGAGTCCTCAGAAGAGATTTAAAGTAAAGAAGAAGGAACTCCTGATGGGATAAACTTTTTCTTGTATCTTTGAATTACAGGTCAGGCTTTGCTTTTTAACAATGAAAAAGAAGTCAGAGCAGGTATTGACTGCACAATGATGCAGATCAGGTTTGTGTACTCATGCAGACATAAATGAGAATTCAAAGCCAGACACCATCTCACAGGGGGAAGAAATGGAAAATTAAACCTCTCATTATTGCATTGGAAATTATAGGATTATATCTATCACCCATAGCATATAACAAATGTTGTAGCCAGCTTTGCTGGGTGGATTTGCAAGACTCTTTGGAAATTAGACATTTAAAAATACTAGTTAAAGAAAGAAATACTAATTGCAAGCTGCTTTTTATCTTTGTGATAGATATATGTATATAAAACTTACAGCTTCCTTAAAAGGAGAAGAATTATCTCTTCAACCTCATCTGCTTTTTAAGTTAGATTTCATTGTGGACTAAAGGAGCAGCTTAATGAAGACCATATCCTTAGACATCTGCATCCATTCGATCAGTAGATCAAATCACTGCTTCCCTTAGGTGTATTTGACCTGACCCTATTCTTACTGGCTTCACTTGCAGCAGGGATTTAATTCATAGTGTTTAATTTTCAGTTCTTAATACTCATCTGTGCTGTCAGTTTATTTAATAAACATTTAATATTAATCTAATTCATCAGGATGATGTTTAAAACTGAGAAAGTTCTGCTTTTTTTCTACGGCTATCATAAGTTGTCCTGAAAAAAGCAGAAGATGATATAGGAAAGAAAAAAAACCCAACAGTGGCATTTAGAGTTTAGCAGTGAGCAGCACACAAGCTGTCAAATGTTTTTCTTTGACTTCTTGACACAATAAAAAAAGACTTAAAGACTTTTTCCACTGGCACTTACAAATATCCTGGAGTTAATGTGTGTATCTGAGGAAAAGAAGAACTTGGCCTAAGTGGTTACTTTTACCATTTTGGATTCTTATCCATTACAAACATGAGTGCTTCCAAATATGATGGGCCATGAAGTACAGCCACATCCAGGCAGGGTGGGTGCGTTCAGGTTTCTCAGGCATCCATGATCAGTGAATGGAAGGAATTGTTAAACTGTACTCAATAAGAACAAAAGCCCCAGTGAAGTATTCCCTTACTTAGAAGTAGCTTTCTGTTTCAATCTCCTTATTCAATTACATCATGGGTTAATATGCAGGAGACACTGAGCCAGAATCACTTTAATCAAATAAAGAAACTGAAAAGGACTTCTACTCTCAGTATTATTTTATCGAGACTAATATTGTTATTGTCTACAGTGTCCATACCAAAGAATCTGGACTGATTTAATCGTTTCAGGCAAGGTTACAGAGAGTATCCTCAGTACGTGTCCATCAGCGTATCTTTACAGAGATCAGTGCTCTCATACGGACTTACATCAGCCTAGGGTTTACCTGGTAACTTCAGACCCCAGCCCTCTCGGTAAGTTTCTGGATGAACTCTGACTGACTCACTATTCAATAATCATGAAAGGGAGCACCTTTATTTGAAAAGATGTGGTATATACTGTTTCCCACGTGAGAGCTGTCTGCTTTTTACCGGGTGAGAGGTGGCAAGAGACTCTGTCATTGCCCTTGCCCTCTGCAGTGGTGTTGGTGCCTCTGCTGCCAGCACAAGCCTGGACCTGTTTCTGTGGTCGGGGAACACGGAGGGCTGCCAAGAGCTGACGACTGCCAAGGGTAAGTAAGTGATTACTAGGAATGCAATGAGGTAAGGAAAAGCTTCTTGGTTTTCCCCCTCTGCTAGTACACCCATATGTGGTCAACCATGAGCTGGACTGAGTACAATGTTTGAATCAAGCCAGATGCAATAACCCTTAAATCAGCCTGTGACAAGGTGAGAGAGAAAGAAGGACGTGGTTGCTCTGGTTTGGCAGTGCTGGCTTGGTGGTTCCACAAAAAGTGCTGCATTTTTTAAAAACATGAATGGACTGATTTAAATCATTGCTGTAATTAGGCCTTTGGTGATCCTAATTAGGGGTCAGCTAGTGCAGAATGGTGTTTGAGAACACATGCTTAGGGTCTGAATGCCAAAACGTAGGGGCTTGATTTGTATATCTCTGTTAATAAGCTGTGTGAGGGGATTTTGTCTGCAACGTCTTTTTGGTAAGCTTTCTGCTCAGTGACAAAGATAAGGAACGTGGCACGAACAGGGATATCTCACTCTACTGCTCAGTCTTCCTTTGTTCAAAAGATTTCTGTTGCCACACCAGAGGAGAAATGATAGCACACACTTATCGAGCCACTGTGACATATTAACAGCAAAGGTGAGATTGAATCTGAGCATTATCTGACCAGAACATCATCAGAAGTGATGGCCAAGGGCCTCCATGTGACAATTGTCTGTCTAAGCGTCTGGCTGATGGTTGTAAATGGCAAATACATCCCCTGAAATACACATCAGTTCTGGAACAATTTGTGACGGGCAACAGGTCATGAATGACTTAACTATCACTAATAATAGTCTGTAATTATTACCTTGTTAGGCTGTGTTCCTTTAAAGCCACCCCCTGGGAGAAGCAACTAAGTCAAGGGCACATCTTGGACAGATCTTCCCCTACAGATCTCTCTGTGGGATTACCCTTGTGTTTAGCCTTGCTGTTGAGATAATCAATTACGTTCACCTTCTAATTAATGAACTAGTATCCGTTTCATAGAACATGCTCATGTCGTAATTACTGCAATTGTGTTACCAGTGGAGCACTCGGGGAATGAACGTGTATGGAGTGCTGTTGAGCTTGAATTGCATGCTGTGGGGAGGCAAGGGTAATGTTTCCTCTGCTATTGAGTGGACACTTCTTTTGATGAGCAAATACAGAAGAATCTGATCAAAATGCCACTAATGAGACAACATTTTTTTCTCTGGTTTACTGTGTATTGACCATGCCTTTCTCTTTTATGTTCAGAATTTATTTAGTTTTTAGTTTAAGCATTTTTCTTACCTCAACTGCAGCAGAAAGTCTATTCTGTACAGTAGGAAAAGTCTCCAATGCACTGTATGTGGAGAAAGAAAAAAAATTTTGCTTCCTTCTATTTTTTATAATATACTGTCAAACATTTTTTGTGTATAAGGTTTCAAAATTCCATGGTATATTGAAAATCTTTCATAAAAAGTATAACGTCAATATTAAACATGTCTGAATAGAGGCTTTATGGGGAGCAAACTAGATGGACAGTTTGATCACTTGGAAAATGATACTTCCATTTGAAATGAGTTTGCCTGATAATATTTTAGACCTTATATCAATTAAATTCTAAATTGAAAATCGGAGGAAAAAAAAAAGTATGTAAAACTTTATTAAAGCCAAGTAGAAATGTCACAGTGAGTTACTGGGGCAGTTTTTTACTGCTCAGTTTTTTACACTGGGGTGTAAATTGGCCTGGCTCCACTGAGCTAAGAAAGGACCTAGCTCTTTAAGTTCAACCTTCCATTGAATCTAAACATGACTCACAAGTACATGCATGTACATATGCAATTTCGTGTATGTGTTTCTAGGGCTAATTATAAAAATGGCTTTTCTACATTCCTCCTGGAATCTGAGAATAATGTACAGATTTATTTCAGTGAATCAGGACATACAGCAATGAAAGGTAGCTGAGAGGATCATGTAAGGGGCTCTTTGTACATAAAAACAAATGACTAGACTCTTACTACACTTTTGTCAAACTGTGAAATAAAAAAAAAGTGAAGGTTTTTTTTTGTGGGTTTTTTTGGTTTTGCTTTGTCACTTTTCCCCTATTTGGTTTCCTTGTTACCTTTGGAACACCTTAGACCTAGTTTATAATTTGCATTTCAGTTGGTTTTACAACTGGTATTTATTTGCATAGCACCTCTTTGCTACTAATTGTCTGGTGGAGGAATGTTGCTGTATCCGTAACAAATTAATGCTCTGTTATGTAGATGATGACAGAAAATATCTGCTTTATATAATTACAGTTTTAGACAAAACAAGAAGAAAATTCCAGTAATAATTTATGCATATGATAATCAAAGCAAGTTATCATATTCCATACTCCAGAACAGAGACAGTATGTAATAATTTTCTAGAAATTAAAGTAACTATTTCTTGCCTTGGCTTCCTCATGCATTTATGTGCCAAGTTTTGGCCTGAAGCAATTTTTAATGATTGCATTATGAAACTCTCAAAGTGTCTGTGATGAAGACACTGACAAACCAAGCAATACTGGTGTTGCCCAGCCACACTTCAAAAGTTACACACAAGAAATTATATAAATCATTATGCAGTGGACATATGTCAGTTGTCAAATGATGGGATTTGAAAGAAAATTCTGTACGTGCAGCTTATTCCAGAATTTTCTTCTCCAATGTTTGTTTTACCTGTCAGTAAAGTCTCTCACTTGTCTTGCTGTGGGAGTATGCATATTGAATTAGTGGACCTCTCTCCCAATCCAGACAGAGGTTTCCCGACAGAAATTCCTATGCTTTGGAGTGGCCAGCCTGACCAGTGCTTTGAAGTGGTGTGTACGTGTGGATGTGTGTTTGTTTCAGCAGCAGCACGTACAGTGATGGCACTTTAGAAACCTGTGCCGGCTTGTGCTCTCCCTCTTCCCCCTGGATCTATCAGGAAAAAACTTTCTCATGAAGAGGCATGTGAACACTCTGTACGGAGTTATGATAAATTACAAATGCATAGTAAATTAAATTTATCATAGCTACCTTTGACCTTCTCCTATATGCTTTACTTATTAATCACCTCTCTTCTGGGGTCACTTCTGCTGAACAGCTTCCAAGATTTCCACATTTTTAAACTAGTCTGCTAGAGGCGTGCATGAATATATGATGCTACTGAAGAAGGAAGGAGACATGAGTCAGAGACCTCGTCAAGGAGAAATGTTTCACCGGTTTGGAAAACTGAACAAGAATGGAGGAAGAGGAGGAATGTTAGAGCTCTGAGCAACACTAGATTAATGTCAGTGCATTTCAATGGTGCTTCCTCTTACTGACTATATTATGGTGGTGGTGTGCTCATACACAGATGAGTAATCAAGATTAGGATACAATGGCCAAATCTCGTCTTCATTTTGATCCAATTCTGGATTCAGTTCTTAGATAAGTCAGTGAAGTCAACCTCCGTGCTACCCTCTCCCATGTCCCCATGCTGACACTTTCACCCTCACCACAGAAGTTGTGAAAAGGGGTCCATATAAACTCACTCAAAGTGTCAGCTCTGGGAAATTGTGTTTCTTCCTTTCATGAGCCAGTGAAGATAAAAATACTATCCCACCACCATCCATTAAATGCATTCTCTATATATAGAGAATATATTAGAATGATACTACGGATATTGAATTTATCTTCATGAGATGGGTATGGTCTCATCAGTCATGAGTGTCACAACTAAGCAAAGACACAAGTGAATAATGAAGCCACCCTTATCGAGTACAGATGAATTCAATTTCCTCTGCACTATAATGTCATATTTGATTCAGTGAACTATAACATCTACTTTTTATTTTTTAAGTTGCCCATGGGTTCTATCTTTTTCTCATTCTCCCTCTCTAAAGCTGTTTTTGCGATGCATTTTTCTGCTTTTATGCATCCTGCATGTCTTTTTCCTCTGTCTGACATAACAACTAAGTTGAATCATAAATGGCATACACAGAATGAGAACACTTACCGTGTCAGGTGCCTAAATTCCCTGCCCCTGCTAGCTTCTCTGGAGGATCTATCCCTGGGAGTTATGCTGACAACACTTCATGCACAGAAGTGCAGGCCACAGATAAATGGGCTTGATCTGGGATATCTGTAAGGCTATATTCTCTTGTGATTTTTGAAAAAGTGTGTATGAGTCTGTCCATCCTGATGGGCAGAGTAGCATGAAGGGCCTAACTGTAGGAGTGGCCTTGGTGTTAAGCAACCACAGCTGTTGTGAACACAGGCTGTGAAGAATAAACCAAATGTGTACAATACTGTGCAGCAGTAGGTCATACGCAGAAGAGTCCATGTGAAAACAAAGCATGGAGCAAAAATTACTATGGCCTTCCTCTTACCAGGACAGTTTTTAGCATGAGTAGAGCTAATCAGAAAGCGTGCTCCTCTCCACACCACATTCCCCTTGCCTTTACTGTGTGCAGCCTATCAGCCTGCCCAGTAAGCTGCTGTTGCAGGATGCTTTGGATGCATTGGGAACAAATACCACCTGTCCGGCACTGCCACAGCCGGGCATTAGGCACTGCAAGAAGCACACAGGGACAAAGCATATTCAAACCCTTTTCCACTCCCACTGTTGAAGTTGTGCCAGCTTGCTGGCTGCAGACAATACCAGATTTGTTTTCAGTCAACTTAACTGTTCTCATAATCCTACAAGATTGAGGCCTATCTGCTTAGACAGAAGAATGTGTCATTTAAGCTACCAAGGGCAGAGCATAGCGCTGTCCCTGGGAAGAGCTCCCCTCTGCTGGCACAGCACTCAGCACAGTGGAGACATGGCCTCTGGTTCAAATCCCCAGAGGTTGTTGTAGTTTTTCCTCCTTGCGATACAAAGAATAAACACCAGTGTGTTGCGTGAGCAATGCAGCTGCTGCATTGACTCTGAGCACGGTGCTATTTTGTACCTAGACTGTATAGTCTGTATTGCTTAATACAGAAAAGGGCACAATAGCTCAATTTCAAGCTAATTATAGCAGTAGAAGATTCTGTGGGAATGCCTCTCCAGGTTTTACCAATAAACTCCTTAGAGAAACAAGGAAATGTATTCACATTATATTTACCTAATAGATGAGATTCAGTCTATTAGATGAGATATGAAGTAAATTAAATTCCATGGCAGGTGAACACCCTGAGGGTACTGTAGTTTATAACACTATATTAATATTCCGTAAGACCACTGCATGAGCTTAGTACAGCTAACTTCAAAATTAGCTTTACAGGCCACCTGCAGAATTTTTTCTGCTTGCTTTCATAGTCAGTGCTGCAATCATAGATAATTTAACATAAATATTAAGTAAATAATTGGTTCAGAATATTTCAAGGCTAGGGACATAAATCTCATTCCCATTACATGAATGCAAACCATAAAAACACAAGGTGGTACTTCACCTGGCAATTTTAGTTTCCAATGAGCCATATTCCCTTCCATTTTTTGAAAAATAGAAAAGACCTAAACAAATTCTACAGAATGCAGTTACAGAAGGTGCAGAGGAATTATTGTGGAAAGGACATATTAATTCAGAGCTCTGTGTAAAAAAAGCTCAGGCTGATAAAATGATTGTAATGAGCACTGTGAAGGTTTTAGAGTGCATTTGTATAGATTTAGTGATGTGAATATAGACTGAAAGTTTTTTGTTACCCTTTTCTGAAAGAATGATTTCTGAAGCTGAGCACTGGCTGAGGTAATAAGAAAGAGGTAGTGGGTGTGCCTCATTATGACAGCTATGGTTACGAGAAGCTTTCTAATTAGTCTCGAGAAGCTTACAACTTGCAGGTTAGCCAGAAGTAATCATCACAGTAACTACATGGTTTCTTAGGCAGAAAAGCACATTTACATTTTGAAGGAAGCAAGCTCTTTTTCTAATGCAGTTGTCTAGTGCCAGAGCTTGGGAAGGAGATCAAGAGGAACTGCTCTTGGATGTCAGCCTTTTGGCTGTTTCCAACAAAATCTTAGCAGTTTGTAACCGTGATACTAGGGGAAAAAGTCAGCAAGGTACTATGTCTATTGTGTGCATTTTCCCAACACCAGCAGACCTTTCATTTGATTTTTTTTTTTTTAATACACTGTTTGTGGTTTTTTCTGACTGTAATGTGTCTGTGTAGATTCCTGTTTGATGCCCTTGTTCCTAATTTGTCCTTAGGTATACAAGGAATCGTGTATTTTAATAATAGCTTCAGAGAGTAAGTTAGTTTAATTAGCCTTCCATTGCTTTCCAGATCCTTCTCAAAACATTTGCTTTCTGATATTATTGTCAAACTGTAAGAGGTGGCCGAGGAAGGAGAGCTGCAAGTATTCCTTACAGACCAGGCGATGCCTGTTAATGCAAACTTGATCTGAAGAATTAATTTTATCAGCAATCAGAGAATCTGCTTTCAGAGTTTGGCTCCGTCGGCTTTTACCTATTGCTTCCTTACTACATGTAGCAATTGCTCTAGGTTTAGTAAGATTTTTTGTGTGTTCTTTTTAGTTCAGACCATTAAATATTGAAACTCAACAAGCTAAGTCTCCTTTAAGTGATTCCATTAGAAGATGTCTGCAGAGGATACCTGCTGGCTATTCCCCTCCTGCAACAGGGAAATCTTCTGCAGATAGAAAACTGGGATAGCAGGATCTCCCTCCAGGCTTTCTTTTCAAAGGCAATTATGCAGAAGCATTGGCTTTGGTGAGGAAGGCCATGCTTTGAATCTTCTAGTCATGGCAGCAAAATCCACCGGACACAGTTGTTAAGATGGCATCTGAATATTTAGTAACTTAAGCAACTGTAGGCAATGTTGCTTAAGTGTAATTGAAATGGATTAAAAAGGAGTCAAAAGCCACTGAGATCCTGACAAGAAGTCTGAGACTTTTTAGGGAGAAAGGTTTTCACTGTCTTTTCTCATATGTGTAACGTATATTCTTCTTCTTGTATGCCTGGAAGAGAGGACATGTCACTGTGAACTTTTAGTTACTAAGTGATGTATTGATTTGGACATAATATCTCTCTCAAAATTAAAGTATATTTGTGTGAGGATAGTGCTAAAAAACCCCACCCCACATATGAAAGTGTGAACAAAAATCAAACTTGGAGCAGAAAGACACAGGATAAAAAATGAAGGCAGAAGAAGGATATGAAAAGAAGGCAGGGATTATCTCCCTTATTCTGATCATTTTCTCCTCAGATTTATTGAGGTACCAAGATGTGTCTTGATTACATCTTCCTGTGTCTGCTAACATTCCTGATTCTGCACTTTGATACTATGTGGGCTCACACCTACTATTAAACTTTCATGACTGAATAATTTCAGTAGGGAAAAGTCTGCTCTATTAAAGTGCATAGAAGTTCAATAGCTAAAGTCTAAGGCAGACATATGAGGTAATATGTAGTGTAACTTTTTATATTCTCAATTCTTCTTACTACACCCTAGAGATACTAGGAGACAATGGAGACAATGTCTAATGAATGACAGAAAATGTGTGTAAAAGTGTTGTATGGTGAATAAATTAAAGCCTTTAGTCATAAGACCAATAATAGGAGAAGCGAGAAATTAGGAAGTATAAGCAAGGGAGACAAAACATCTAGCAGAACAAATGGATATAATAATTTTCAAACGTGTCAGCTTGAATCAACTAAGGTAAACAATCGGAGTCTCAGTGCATGCCTGGACTAGGCAAGCTTTGCCACTGAGTACTGTAAAATGGAAAGCACTCATAAACTGTTGGAGAACAGAACAGGAGTATATGTCTGACCATTTATAATCTTGTAATCAAACATGGAGCCCATAGCTAAAGTCTGGTAGCTTTGGAGACTACTTTGTCTGTGTATTCATAGACCATTCATAACGCAGTGAGCTGTAAAATGCTCTCTCACTTTCTTGCTTCAGCGGTTTCAACACCTTCCTCTGGGACAAATATCTCTAATAACAAGAGGTAATTCAATTTTGCTCTTGCTCAGTCCTAAGCAAACTGTTCTGGCTGTTGTGACTTACCAGATTTGTGGAGGTTGTGCAGGGAAGATCACGTAACAGTTGGAAGCTACTGGGTGCCCTGTCAGACTGTAAATTGACTGTTGTATGGATTGTCATGGATACTGATGCTTTAAAAACCTGAAGGTATTGCTATGCTTTGTGGCGTGGTGGAAACTGGTGCCTGTCCCACCACACCTTCCTTTTTAAGGGTGCTGTAGGCGAGCCTGGGACACGGGAACCCTGGCGCCTGCTGCAGGAGATGGAGGCAGTCACTATCCGTGGAGTTGGATGGTGTGAATATGTGGCGCTGGCAGTGGGGAAGGTGGTTTTGATGCTGGCAGTGGGGTCAGAGGTGGAGGTGCTGCACTCTTCTCCTGCTGCACGTGGCGGGGAGGGTGCAAGGAAAGGGCTCGAGAGGGGCAGCACCCCTGCGGCAGCCAGGGTGCCTTCCTCTCCCTTCTGCTGCCCCGCTGCTTATGAGCTTACCACTAAGTGTGTGCTTTGTTGATTTTGGGATCTACTGAACAGGTAAGCTGAATAACACTCTTCATTCCAACAGTTGCATTTCTGCCACAGATATAAGGCATCGGCCAGTAGTGGTGCAATTCAGGGGACAATTTGGCTGTTTGAGTATTCGCACACTGGTCTAGCTTGGGTTTTATACATCCCTTTAAATTTACAAGTCAGGAAGTTCATTTAATTTGTAAGACTGTGGAGTTTGTGAAGAATACCTTGAAATGTTTTCCTTATCCATTTCTTTAAGATTTTGTCTTATAACTGTTTTAGAGGGAAAGTATACTTGTTTTTGTTTTTACTAATAATGAGCACCTACTGACTTGTATTTATATTGCTGCAGAGAGAATGCACACAGTTATATCAGGGCCATGAAAATTGATTTAGAAATTGAACAAACTTTTATTCTATTGTGTAAGAACAGAACATTGATTTATTTGGGTTAGTTTAAAAAACAAACAACAAAAACCTCAATGGACAGTTTTTCTTTGTTAAGTTTCTTGGGCCTGCCTTTGAAGCATCTGGCCCTTTTACAAAGAGGATACCAGACAAGGCCACTGGTGAGATTTGCCTTGTCAAATCAAGTTTTTTCTTCCTGTAGCTATTTTTCTCTCTAACCTATTAGTTTGAGGCTCATCTGCAGGCCACATGGTGCCAAAACTCTGGTCCTAGCTTGTACTGACTGGGGGTTTCCCTTCATGTGAGGGTTTGACAAAAAGCATCCTCACTGCTCCTGAGGATTTCCTGGTTGAAGAGGTTTTGAATGCTTCTCTGTTTTAAATATGATTATATTTTTTTTAATCCTAAAGCAGCTGTGTTCACCTAACATTTTCCTATTTTTTCCTTTTTTCTGCTCTAGATGGCAATGTAACACTTTTTCGTCCGCTGGGAGCCTCATGTTTCTGTAAAATTTGTATAAACCTGGTATGCTAGCAATAGATTTATCTTATTATATGTGTACAGTACTAGCTGTAATGGCTCCCCGGCCACTCAGCCGTGACTCTTGCCCCATGACTTGCATTCACACGCCTTCCTTTTCTTCCTTCTGTCCTCAACTCACAGGCTCCATCTCTTGCTCTTGCCACTCTTATCCCACCAGCTAATTTTTTTGCCTGCATCAGAGTAGGATAACTGTGCATGAGACAGCCTTGACTTCTGTTTTCTTCACCCCTTTTGGGACTCTGGCCTAAATCTTGCCTTTCACACTCTTACATTTCCACCTGTTCCTTCATGTCCAGATTACTGATTTCATACCCATCTGCTCTTTGTGTCTCCTTTCCCCTGCCCACCCCCCCTCACCCCCCCTCTTTTTTCTGGAGCAAGAACTTAATTTCTATGAAAAGCTCAGTCGTGGTGCACTAATAGTGAAAAAAACCTGAGTAGACTCTTCTGTTTTCCCTGTGAAGTAAAATGTGCTATACTGCCAACCTACATTACTGAAATTAGGAACTGTCTACTAGTATATATTTTCAGTTCTTTAAAGACAGCTGCACTGTATCAGACTAACATCTATCTATTATTCTACCCTAAGAGTGGCCAATGGTGGATGCTGAGGGAAAGAATATTAGAAAAGTAATGTA
>VYZV01012480.1:0-13162 GCA_013401275.1 Pandion haliaetus | reverse complement strand
GCCCTTTGTTATATTTTCTCTACCCTGTCCATCTGAAGGAGGGAGTGATAGAATGGCTAAGGCTTTGGTTGTCACCTGGTGTCTAGCCAGGGTCAACCCACCACAATTAGGAAAGATTTCTTCACCGAAGGGTTTGTCAAGCATCAGAACAGGCTGCCCAGGGAAGTGATTGAGTCACCATCCCTGGAGTTATTTAAAAGATGTGTAGATGTGGCACTTAGGGACATGGCTTAGNGACATGGCTTAGTGGTGGACTTGGCAGTGTAAGGTTTACAGTTGGACTCGATGATTTTAAAAGGTCTTTTCCAACCTAAATGATTCTATGATTTCCTTGTCTCCTATTGCTGGTCACCAGAGAGAGGAGATCAGCACCTTGCCCTCCACTGCACCCCTTGAGGAAGTTGTAGACTGTGATGAGGTCACCCCTCATCCTTCTCTTCTCTAAGCTGAACACACCAAGTGACCTCTTGCTCTCCAGACCTTTCACCATCTTGGTTGCCCTCCTCTGGACACACTCTAATAGTTTGATGTCCTTCTTATATTGAGGTGCCCAGAACTTCATAGAATACTCAAAGTGGGACTACCCAAGTTCAGGGTAGAGTGGGACAATCACCTCCCTTGTCTGGCTAGCTACACTGTGTTTGATGCACCCCAGGACATGGTCGGCCCTTTTGGCTGCCAAGGCACACTGTTGACTCATATTCAACTTGCCATCAACTCAAACCCCCAGAACTCTTTCTGCAGGGCTGCTCTGCAGCCTCTTGTTCCCCAGTTTGTATGTATTAGAGTCCAGGATGTGAACAGAGAGGACCAAGATCTGTAAAAAAGATAGGAAAAAGAATTGAAGAAGCACTTGGAGAAGGGAGTGTACTTTTGAACTGGATCTCAAAAGAATAGAGAGCCAGTGGAGGTGTTTGACAATGAGTAATAAAACTTTTGTTGTGCTGAAATCTGTATACAGGGGTTCAGAGCCTAAGGTAATATGTAGAGAGTCTACCATTTCTCTAGTTCTTTCGAGGCAGCATGGAATTCTAGTTCGTTGTGGGTGCAAAAATCACATAAAGCATGCAATTTAGGAGTGCCTCTCTCAAAACCTATGTGTTGGGGGCTGGAGGACTCAACTTTGTTTTTCTGTAATTGAACAGTGCTACTCGGTGGACAGAAGTGGTATTGTTAGCTAACAGAACAGCAAGTTGCTTAACATCCAAGCATCCCAAAGCACAACAAAACCTGCAGGTAGGGATGTCAGTCTCCACTGATCTCCAGCTGATAATTCACATGAGTACAATTTACTAGAAGGAGAGGTATAAAAGCATCGTGTAGAAAAATTTTAGAAATTCCATGGAAAATACAAAGCTCGGAAAGTACTAACCTTCTCTGTTTAAGGGTACTTATTAGCACTGCATATTTCAGGGTAGGTTTATTTCTTTCAACCAGCTGAACTCATTACCGAGAAAGGATTTTGAAACTACCTACCATGTCTACCTAGCATTGCAGGGATACTCATGAATTCTAAGTGACTATGATTAATCATTAACTACTACACTGCTGGGCTTCTCTGTGCTGCAGGAAATGTCTTGAAACAATGGGTGCTCTCTGTTTAGAGTCAGCATTATCCTCGTGACACAATGTGATGCTACACTGTGGAAAATTAAGTTAGTTTTTAAAAAAGTCTTTTTTCTATGAGTCTATGATTTCCTCTATGACGCTTGTTGAAGCTGTACTCTTTCATGCAAGACAGTCAGAGTCCTGAGTGCACCAATAAGCGTTAATTGCCCTGAACAACCTCACCTGCACCCTCCAACAATTTAGTCTCCGTCCCTTGCCCCAGGAGCTGTATTTGAGCTCAAACCCAGGCACACATTCCCTGTCTAAGCTATGTTGTAGGTAGTGCCTAGTCTTTGCCTTTGCTGTTTCTGGCATGTTGATTTGGTTCATGGATGGACCATGGACTTGACTTGTCACTTTGTATTTATCTGATGATGGGTTGATGGAACCTCTCACTGTTACAAGCCCTGCTTGGGTACTGTGGGACTGTGGGCTTATCAATGAGGATGCTGCTTCTGCCTGTTTTGTGGTCTTACATTTCTTCTCTTGTGGGAAAAAATGGCCTTCTTCCCTTGCTTTTATTGCTCCCAGAAAAGCTCAACATTAATGTCCTTATCACTAGATTTTTAAAGTTATTGCCTTATTTTTCTTAAAGCTTGCGTTGGTGGTAAATTCTGGTAGAGTAATTACATTTTTGTCTCTAAGTGCAATTCCTTTCCTAGGACATCTCTGTGGGTTTTACACAGTGGAAAATTGAGATTGCAACTGGTGAAACAGAAATAACCTTAGAACCTTAAAACACAACAGCCAGTTTTTCTTCACTGAATGAAGTTGCTGTAGACAAATGTCATCCTGATTAATTTCATTTGGACTACCTATGGTGACTTGAGATTAAGTCAGGGTGGTCTTGCATAGTGCCACCACAGCAACAAAACCTCCAACCTTTTAGCAGCTTTTTCTGAATTAATATGTGGTTTATTTTGATCGGCCAGTCAGAGCCATAGAAAAGAATAATCTCAAAGCTGATTTTGAGAATTTGTCTTCACATGAAAACAAATGTAACAACATGATACTATAAGGATTTGGATACTATAAGGACAAATGCATACAGGAAGATGTGGAGAACCCTAGACTAAGCACTTTAAAAACCAAGGGATGATCTAGGACTAGAAATCTATTCAAAGTTATGTGCCTCTGCCACATGGTCTAAAGCCCCTTCAGCTAGTGTTAAGAACATTGTCTTTTTTGCAGACAGCAATAAAAGGGCAGTAGAGGGCAGCAGGATTCCAGAGCCAGTAAGTTAGGAGATACACCTCCTTTTCGGAAAAAAAATCATGTGAGGTGTGCAAAAGGAAAGCAATGCTGAGTTCTAAAGCAAAAACAGGGTGAAATGCAGCTCAGTTTGAGCATTAGTTAGTGAGGCATTTTTATTCAAGTAAGCTGTAGTGCACAGCTCTGTATCAGGAACATTGGCGTTTCCTTGCAGTGACAGAGTGCATTCAGTTACTAGGAGAAGCTGCAAGCTGCTTGCCTGGGAGGTACTTTTTGTTGTGTTGCTGGGTGAGATGCACCATTGTCGTGCTTTGCATTTGCTGTTCGAAAAAGCGCTAGTGATCTCTCATGGAACATACTTACAAATTGCCTGTTCTCATGTTGACAGTCTCTTGCTGGGTCACCTAAAGGCTTTATCTCCTGCTTAGTGACCACTGGATTGGTGCAAAAAGGTTCTTGGGGGCATTTTAAAAGCAGAATGTCCTTCAGGAAAGGCCAGCGCAAGGTCTTTGCCAATGACACAAGGCTACGTTACTTTGCCAAAATACAAACATTGATTGGAAACCTTCTTAGATCCCATTAGTGTTACTGAGACAGTAACTCAGGCCTTTTACAAACAAGAGCAGGAAGATGTCATCCTAGAAATACAGCAAGTTTTATGGGAAATGTCATGGAGCTACTTCTGCAAGGTCTATCAATAAGAGTCATGCTTCTGAGAACTGTATGTAGTTAGATCTCACCTGCATCTGTTCATTAGGTTCCAAAGTGCCTGGTAGAGAGAACAAATGGCATGGCTGTAATCTTGCCTTTAACACTGGCTTCAACTTTCATGTTTCCTTTACTTCTGAAAATGCCATTGATCTATTAATAAAAATACTACATTTAAGTTTCTCTTTATGCCTCAACAAAGCAAAGAAAGAAACTCTAATGCTGGTGATACAGAACTATGCACTGCAGCTCACTTCCTGCATAAAAGGAGTAACAGTTTAACAAGGTATAACAGTATAAAAATGTATAATCAAGTGAACTATAAAAAGCTGTAGAAAAGGAAGCAATGGTGAACTTGTTGCTGTGCTTCACAGCAAGATTGGCCAGGGCACCCAGATAAATAAATAAATAATGTGTGCATGTGAAATGTATGGTACAGTTGTTGCATCCTTATGGTTGATTTTGTGTCTGCTTGGAGAGGAGGACATAGTAGACAGCTTGTCTGTGCACAAAATGAAGATGAGAAAAAGGATACCTCTCATACAGTAGCTAATGTAGCCTGCTTGCAGTGAGGTCCTTTCTGGTTTCACAATCAACAAGATGAACATGGATGTAGTGGAAAGATTTCTGTCTGTAACTGCAACAGTTTGCATCGTTGACTAAGTATCCTCTGGCTCAGAGAAAAAGCTTCAAGATAAGGCTGCAACTTCAGATAAATACAAGAGTATTCTTGAGACAAATGTGGAAGCTTAATAACCTGTGGTGAGGTCAAGGACCAAGCTGACATGGCACCTTTGGTCTGTTTAACTCTGTAGTAGAACAGCTTAGCAATGGTCTTGAGAGTCTAAGCAGGAGTTCCAGAACAGGAAAAATTCTCTTTAGGGAACAGTCTGTAGGCAGGCAGTAAGCTGGGTTCTGGGCTAGGAAGTGTTTTTGGTTTTCAGACCTCACCCAATGGTAAGCAGAATAGCTGTTTGTTATAATAGCTGTGAGGCTTGCTCTAGCAGCATTTGTGCTAATAATGGAATGCTCAGAGATATTTTTTAATATTCTTTCTGCAAGAATGACACATGACTTCATGAAATATACCATGCTGGGGGGAAAAATGCTATCTTGTAGGGGAGTTTTCAAGCTCAGGAGCAAAAGAGATAGGTGAGAAGTCCAAAACCATTTTTCTGCAATCAATGCAAACATATGGATTAATATGTCCCTAGCCTGATAGTCCCTAGCCTGATAGACTAGTAGGCAGTCACTTTGTGCAATCTGCCTTGATGGAGCAGTGTTGCAGGCAGTCCTGTCCTCCTCCTCTCTGCTGTGGCCCATTCTACCTCAGACATATTGTATCTGCATTGTCATGTTACCTGGTGGTGGGCTCTGTGCCAAATGACTGCTCATCAGCTCTAGTGTTGGAGCACACTTTGGGATGCTATGTGAACCCCTACCAGGAGTGCTTGGGAGAAACTTCAGCATGGCCTGGCCTTTGCATGATTGTCTAGTGCTCTCCTACAGCTAGTCTGGATGATCAGGCCCACAGTTATGAGCAGAGGGTCAGCCTGATGGACCAGCACTCTTCCCTTGCTTGTTGGATGGTGTGCCAGGCCATCCAAACTTGCACAGGAAACCAGAGGCTGGGACTAAGTGTGCTGCTCTACGTTACGGTTCTCAGCAATACTATACATGTCTGTGCTTCATGTTTGAGTTCACAGAGTCTGGTAACAACTGAAAACACTGTTCCTTATGCTCAGCATGTTGTTAGTCTGAGAAAATGTCTTTGCAAATCCTGCCTGGATCATCTCTAAGGCTACCTTCTCCAAAACTCAGCCTTCAGTTAGGCTGGAAACAAGAATCCTGGAAGGAACTGCAGGCCTGGTCATCAGTGACAGGCCTATCAATCCTGAGGAGCTGTCCTGGTTTCAGCTGGGATAGAGTTAATTTTCTTTCTAGTAGCTGGTATAACTTTATGTTTTGGATTCAGTATGAGAAGAATGTTGATAACACGCTCATGTTTTCACTTGTTGCTAAGTAGTTTATCCTAAGTCAGGGATTTTTCAGCTTCTCATGCCCAGCCAGCAAGCAGGCTGGAGGGGCACAAGCAGTTGGGAGGGGACACAGCCAGGACAACTGACCCAAAGTGGCCAAAAGGGTATTCCATACCACATGACGTCATGCCCAGTATATAACTGGGGGGGAGCTGGCCGGGGTGGGGGGGGGAGGGGCACAGATCACTGCTCGGGAGCTAACTGGGCATTGGTCAGAGAGTGGTGAGCAATTGCATTGTGCATCACTTGTTTTGTGCATTCTGATTATTGTATTATTATTCTTGTCATTTTATTATTGTTATTATCATTAATATTTGTTTTTCCTTTCTGTCCTATTAAACTGTTTTTATCTCCACCCATGAGTTTTACTTTTTTTCCCTGGTTGTCTCCCCCATCCCACTGGTGGGGGGGTGGGGAGGGAGCGAGCAGCTGCGTGGTGCTTAGTTGCTGGCTGGGGTTAAACCACAACAGGAGTATTTGAGTGTGCTTGACAGTTTCCCCCATAGGCTAAACTTGCCTGTGTGTCTTCCCTCCAGGTCAGTTCCTTGTATACCTTAGCAGACAGCCCTTGAGAGATGAGCTGGCAGGCTGGAAAGGCTGTGATCTTTGGTGGGGTTTGTGAAAGGCAAGGCACTAACTGCAATATGACTTGCGTAGATGAATGAACACTACGTGGGACTATGAGATTTTACCTCAGGGTCAAGGTGACCTGAAGACCCAACCCAAGCCAGCTGCTACCAGCTAAGAACACCCCATACTGGCAATAAAATAATAGGAGGTTTGACTTAAGAAACCAGGCATATAACCATGGCCAGAACAGCAAGTGACCAGAATCCCGTATAAAACCACTCCACCTGCACAGGACATCGGTTTAGAACAGTGAAGATTAACACACCACTGACCATATATCTACACCACCTGCATGAGACAAGCATGTACTGATCCTGCATGGGACAAGCACATACTGATTACGCAAGCAATAGTAACTGATTTCCTCGCCCCTTAACAGGAGTAATTTGACTGGTCTATGCAACTGTGTTCTAATGTGTATAAACCATGCTTTCCTCTTTATCAGGGTCCTCTATGCATTAGGCTGGGGCACTGCTGTACACACAGCTACTGTGAGAGAATAAATTCCCTTGGTAATTCTATACTAAGTGTCCTTGTCTCCCTCCTCTGCTGGTAAAGAACTGACTTCTACAGGTTCATGGTTATCAGTTTACTTTTTTTGTTTTCCTCTGGAGCAGTGTACAGTGGCTTTTGTTAAGGAGTCTGACCTTAGGGAGGCTAAAGGAGGCTTAGAAGGGAGGCTTCTGTTGACTTTTCTTGTCCCCTCTCGAGCCTTTTCTTTGAGGCCCTGGAGGTCTAGGTTTTATTCCCACTGGATGTTCAGTTTCCAATTATTCCCAGGTGGACCAAGAGACCCCTTGCTTCCTGCTGGGTTGCGTGGTTTCTGGATGACTACAGGGCACTGAGGTTTTCGGAGTACTGTTCTTTGTGGCCTGGCTATGAGGGTCAGTTCTTTGACCATGACCTGTATAAGTAAGGAAAGTAAAGCTATTTTGTCCACAGTAATGTGGATTTGCTTTTTTCCATAAATAAACTAGACTTATGTCTTGCCTTCTACCTCAGTGTCTTAGGGACAGGCCTCAAACCCAAACTACCTTTCTTTTGCTTTCCACAAATCCATTTCTTCTCTCTCGCTCACCTTTGACCTAAGAGGCAGCCTGCGTCAATCTGCTGACCTTACAATGATATTAAGTCTATGATAGTCTAATATTTCTATCTACTGACTTTCTGTCATTCCCTTGATTTGAAGTACTTTTTAGTGAACTGCTGAAATTCTGCATTTTCCTGGGCTTTGAGTTACTGCCTGACCAAGACTAAACCAATAATTGTTTTGAGCAAATCATTTCAGAGGAGGGGTAGTTGCCATATGCAAAGAGGTTCATGACTGACTGTTAAAGAAGCTACAACTCTGCCTAGTCAGTTCAGGGTATCAGCATCCTATACTATCGTGGTTTAACCCCAGCCAGCAACTAAGCACCATGCAGCTGCTCCCTCCCTCCCCCCCACCCCACCCTAGTGGGATGGGGGAAAGAATTGGTTGGGAAAAAAAGTAAAACACATGGGTGGAGATAAAAACAGTTTAATAGGACAGAAAAGAAGAAAATAATGATTATAATAGTAATAATAAAATGACAATAATAATAATAAAAGAATTAGAATATACAGATAAAGTGATGCACAATGCAATTGCTCACCACTTGCCAACCTTCCCAAGCAGTGATACCCCGTCCCAGCCAACTCCCCCCCCAGTTATATACTGGGCATGACGTCATGTGGTATGGAATACCCTTTTGGCCACTTTGGGTCAGCTGTCCTGGCTGTGTCCCCTCCCAACTGCTTGTGCCCCTCCAGCCTGCTTGCTGGCTGGGCATGAGAAGCTGAAAAATCCCTGACTTAGGATAAACTACTTAGCAACAAGTGAAAACATGAGCGTGTTATCAACATTCTTCTCATACTGAATCCAAAACATAAAGCTATACCAGCTACTAGAAAGAAAATTAACTCTATCCCAGCTGAAACCAGGACATATACTCAAGTTCTTAAGCAAAGAAGAACAGAAATTAATGTGAAGACTTCACATTTAAAGTAGATTTACCTTTTCTTTTGAAGATGGAACATAACTTGTAAAAGGTACACTCCAGGAGATAAGGACTAATTTGATATCTAGTTTTCAGTAATGCTCTGGTGAAATGATTCTGTGGAACATGAATGTTGAAAAAAACACCATAGGAGAAGCATTAACTTCTGATTTTTCAGGAAGATGGAAAGATAATGGAAGAGGGAGGACCAGGAATAGAGGGAGAGTCTAGTAAAAGGAAGGAAAGTAAGAGACACAGCATGACCAAATAACAAAACCAGAGGAATGAGTTAATGGAGATTGGAAAAAGGAAGGTTTTGTGGGGAAAAATAAAATCAAGGCAGAAGATAGACTATCTGGCTTCAAAGTGCCTTGCTGAGCTCAGTGCTGTTACAGGACAGGAAAATGCTGACATGGTTGTTGCTCTTCCTCCTCACAGCTGCTGAATATAAGAACAGAATTGAGCTGTCAGGACCAAGAGGTATGTCTTCTCTCTTTTTCTCCTTCTTTCTTTCAGGTGAGCACTCTCAGACCCTCTACTAGCCTTCATGTTTCATTTTTCAGCTCCAGGGATCATCAGTCCAACTTCTTGGAAAGCTACAGTGGCAATGCTTATATGAACCAGCAGTTAGCCCATGAGGAAGCTTTCCAAGCTCTGGTGGTTTGTGTTGCACCAGGTAGCGTAAGTATCCCGCACAAACATGTCATGGCTAGTTGTCAGAAGAGTACCTTCACAGTGAGCACAAGGAGCTTAATCAGTAATGACATGAGACGTGTGTTACAGGTGCCTGGAGCCTCATACTGAGCCAAATGAACACAGCTCTTGCACAAAAGCTGCCTTTGACTCAGCTGAGCAGAGCTGTGCTGGTTTCAGCAGGCACTTCCTACCCTCACTGAAGGTGAAGGCCTCAGACTACTTCCTGATATATACAGGCTATTTACCTTTTGTTAATCCTAGAAGCTGAATGGAAAAGGAATCCCTTATTGCTAAAGTCTTTTCAGAATTTTTATTTCACATCACAAAGACAATTACTGCCAAGTTCCAAAGAAATTCTTAGTTAATCAAAAGGCTTTTTACTGATTTTTGCCAATATCTCTGGCAACTTTATCTTACATTAAAAAATGGGATTCACTGGAAAATATAAAACTGCCCTGTCATCCTTGAGAGAGTTCTTTAAGAATGTGGTTCAACCGCTTCAGTCTAAGGAATGCTGGTCAGTGAGAAATCCACAGAAAGGTGAGCCCCACATGTGTTCATGCCCTAGGGGAACTAGGATTGTAGTCATACGTTTGAGTTACGGCCTAACTGTGGTAATACTGCTCAATTTAGGGTTAAACACGATGCATTGTCCATTAAGGAGGACCATTACCCCATAGTTTCACTATGTAGGCCTGGTTACTTTGTATAAACGATGCAGGCTTTGCCAGTGTCTATACCTTTGAAGAAGGAACTAAAGACTGATAAAAAGGAAACGGAAGGCACCGAAGGCCAGAGGATTGCCAAAGAAGTGTGAACTAGGGCAAAAGTAAAGGCGAAGGGGAGATTGCGACCACCGACTCAATTCAAGACTTAAAAGACTTACCCCCCACACACTCTCCTTGAGTATGTTCTGTAGAATAAAAGAACACTGTACTTTTAATTTGGAGAGGAGAAAACCTGAGCCCAATAGAAATGGTGGAAGGTAAGCGACTACCAATAATGATTTTGGGGAAGGACTTCGGAAACTAAGTGGGTGAATATAAACTGCTTGCTTGTTTAAGTGCAGGGTGTGCTAGCTTTGTGGAATTACAACCTAGCACCTATCCTTGTGCAAATATGAAATAAATAATGCCTCTCCTGAGTGTGTGATTATTGGCTAGTTGCACACCGGGTGACAAATCCACTTTTCAGACAACAGGATCAGCTCACAATCAGTTTAATTATGTATGGGAGGGACAACTTCTTTTGACTAATCATGCTTCTATTTATGCACTGAGATTTTATTAATGACCAGGGAACAGGTTGTTCTTACATTCTTATTTAGACATTGTGCCTGTTGACTCAACTCCTGCTCAGATTTTGGCTAACACAGCTCGTGCTAAGGCCTGATGGATGCTGGCAGCAGTATCATTAGGTCAAAGTAAGAGCACCGTGTAGGCAGGACAGATGGCCAGCAAGAGCTAAAGGGCCATTATGCAGCCCTTGTCACCTGCAGATTGCTGGCTCCTGCAGCCATCATCTTTGGCAGTGTCTTAAAAATCTGCTAACTTAAGGAAGTGGTATAGACCAAGCCTCCAAACTGGGAGGTGTAAAAACATCACCTTACTCAAAAAGCCTTTGAAGCAGATCTAACAGCAGCTGGACTGCTGAGTCTTTCGTGCTTCCCGGTGTGATACAGGGGTTGCCTGCACTGTGATGGAGGAGGAAGGATGAGCACTCTCACTGTCGGCTAGGTAACTAATTCTTTTTTCTCCTAAGTGCATGAATTAAGTGTTATGGGTTATAAGTTATGAAATCTTATGACTTGAATGGTACATAAGTGAATTCATGTGATAGACTAGTCTAGGCAAAAGGGGACTGAGCCACTGTTTGTCATGTATTTCTTAATGAGCTCATGAAACAAAGTTTAAATCACAGGGTATGTTGTCCTGTAAATTTGAGAGATCCAAACAGACTATGTCAAGACATTTGATTTCATACCTCCTCGAAACACTGAGTGTATCCTAATGCTGCTCTATATGAATTCTCTTCTAGACATACTTGATATCTTCCCTCAGGTCAAGGCAAACACAAGGGTAAATGATATGTAAGAGCTTGTTTTAGGGACAGAAGAATGTTGAAGAGTTTCAAGTAGAAAAAAACAAGGCTGCAGATAACATCTTCACTGGTCTGCACTGCGACAGTTTTTTAATATAAACAACTTTGTTTTCTGCTTTCTTTTAGAGTATCTGAATATAACTTTAACCATAGTGAATAAGATGAATAAAAATAATCCTTTAGCCCTACTGATGGTAGAAATTCAACCTAACTGTTCATAAATCATCTTATGTAACAGCAGAAGAAAAAAGATTTTGTTTCTTGTATTTGTGTTTGTCTGCATATATAATTTTATTGACTTATATTTGATGCCAGCTTTATTAATATTCTAGATTTAAACTGTAGAAAAGTTCATGGAGTTTGATTAAAAAAAATTAATTGTGCTATCACATATTGCATGTACCTCACTATGAGTACATTCCTATAATCACACTGTTCCCCAAACTCTTTTTTAGCTTCAACTAAACAGCTTCAAAAGCTTGTAAAGAAAAGATAATAAGGCTTGTTCTGTCGTTTAAAGTATATCTGCAAAAGTCAATGGTGTTAAAGCTATGGAGAAGCCCATGTATATCTTAGTTATGGAGGTTTATTAATGTTTATTTAAAATCCTTTATCTTTCTCTATGAAGAAGTCAAGGCACTCAAGTTTAAAAATGGAGCAGTAAAGTTCTACATGTGCGTGTGAGAAATTTTTCTCTTGTAGGAAGTACTCTGATTACTGACAGAACATCACCATAAATACAGGTGTTTATGGATCTAATTCTTATTTATGGCTCCCTTCTTCTTTGCCAGAGGAGAAGTGTCTTAAAATGAGTGTAACTAACTGCATGGGTTCTTCTCTCAGGGTGTGATAAGAATTATGAAATATAATAGGATAAGTAGTGTGCATTGTTGCACAGTGAAAAGTGGCCTGATAGATTACTCTCATCAAACTAGGAAAAAGTTATTTTCACTCAAATTCAGCCCACTTTCCCCTCCATGTTTAACTGTTTGCAGAACCAGCTTCTACTTAATTTTAGCCAGTATGTAATAAAAATTTTGGAATAATCTGAACAGTGTAAAAATGGATAGTTGTGGCAGATACAGAAATAGTAGTATTCTTTCTTTCTTTCAGTAACAAGCACATTTTGAGTGCACATATCAAATATATAGCTATATCTGTTAATTAAAAGTACCTTAAATAGTCAGTTTATCTTGTAGTATCATCAGCCAGAAAGATTACCTCCTCCTCCCATATAGTCATGCTGACCTCATAAAATGCAAGCTATGTTTCTTAGTCCTGCTAGTGTGTGACCCTCACTTTATTCACCACCTGGCTATATGTTATTTGTGTATTGGAAGGAAGTAAAACTGCTAAGCATAATTATTTGCAGAGTCAAATGCTTTGGTTTTAATTTTTTTTTATCATATGGATAGGATTGGGAGCAAAGAAATGAATTTTGTTTGGTGGTCATATGTAGAGGTTTTGCACAGAGTTGTCAGAAAGCAACCGCTGCTGTTAAATGCATTTATCACCATGTGATAAAATGACAGTTTCACGCTGGTTTTAAGGTTTTGCTGACTTGCCTTCTTTCCTTAGTTTTGCAGTAAATTGTTGAATAGTTAATGAGCAGTATCTTCTACTCAACAATGTATGGCAGCCAGCATTCTTTAGGTTTTATTTGCAGTGTGCTGTAAAGCATGCTTCTTCACCTACATGAGAATTTAGAGATATGTAGCTTTTGCTTCTATTGCAAAGTCTTTTATTAACTTCAGTGATGGCAAATATACTCAAAATCAATATTTCGAATGTCAGGTATTACTGAAGTGAAGGAAATGCAGATATACCTGCTGGATCTCAGTCTGTAGCATTGCAAGTCAACTAAACTTATCCTTTCCTTGAGTTTCTATTTGGGTATCTCTTTATTTAAACCTCCATCTAGCTCTCTTCTGACTGAGACAATACACCTGTCTCCTCTGTGTGCTCTTTCCAGTTTTGTCTTCTTTCTCACCAAAGTAGTTGCCCTTTTGATAGACATGAGGACTTAGCTTTATGCCAAACTTTCTCTTTCACTATTCCACTCATAATGCTGTCCATTCTCCCACTGGATTTCCATTTTAAAGCCTACACAAACCGGTCTATTAGGCAGTGTCGTGGTTTCAGGTCAGCTCA